>CM037788.1:58305307-58317369 GCA_021229015.1 Solen grandis | reverse complement strand
CTATGTAAAACAAGTGACCCCTGGTGCGGGGGCATTTATCACCGTAGGGCTATGATTTGAACAATCTTGGTAATGAACCATTAGATGATGCTACATACCAAATATCTAAGCTCTAGGCCTAATGGATTCATAAAAGAAGATTTTTAAAGTTTTTCCTATATAACTCTATGTAAAACAAGTGACCCCTGGTGCGGGGGCATTTATCACCGTAGGGCTATGATTTGTACAATCTTGGTAATGGCCCATAAGATGATGCTACATACCAAATATCTAAGCTCTAGGCCTTGCAGTTTTGCAGAAGAAGATTTTCAAAGTTTGCATTTTTAAAATCTATTTTTAGCTCCTGTGACCTACTTTTTTAACCAATCTGAATAATTTGTACAACTTTGATAGAGGGCATCATAAGGATGATTCCTGTGAAGTTTGGTCAAAATCCCTTCAGCGGTTCATGAGGAGATGTTGTTTAAAGCCAATTGTTGACGACGGACGCACGCACGGACGACGGACAAAAGGCGATCACAAAAGCTCACCATGAGCACGTTGTGCTCAGGTGAGCTAAAAATCAGTTGTTTTTTTCACTAATATTTAGTCATATGAGCATACAAATACTGTTCATAGTGAATAACTATGGATGTTTTATCAGAAAATCTCTGTATTTTAATTTATAGAAATATGGTGGAAGAACCATACATATCTTTGAAATATATTCTCGACTATGAATTGTATAAAGTGGCTTTATTTGAAGCATGTGTCTATTAAGCAGTGGTTAAACAAAGAAGAAACATTTCTAACATTCAAAAAGTCATTATCAGAGTTATCATACAAGTACAACGAACGTATTAACATCAAAATCCTTACCATGACAGAGTAGAATACTTACGTTCATGATAATGTAAAAGTTGTGAATTGGATATATGATTGGAGAAATGGTGGTTGTATATCCTTTGACATAGGGCCCAAAGATCTCTACATGGAACATCATTTTCAGTTGGCGATGTTAGGATAGTACCTCTATGTAGACCTCTGAAAACAGGTCTTAACGACATTCTAAAAATAAATACAATCATATGATAGTGACTTCATACTCATCATTTTCAATTCAACTTTACTTAATGATATATTGTCTTATTCGACAGTGATGCTGAGATTTTATCATCAAACAAGTTTGGACACGCTCAACATTTGATGACGTTTGTTACTATAATTAGCATCCAGTAAAACAGTCAGCCAATCAGATTTAGGTATTCTTGACCAATCAGAATGGACTTGAGCATATAAAAGACATTGTAAAGAAGGCTGTTGTCATATGTTGTCTGGCAATCGACAAACAACTATGGCAAACAACTATAGATGCAAACTTGCTCTAGGAAATGATCGTTACGTTCAAGTGTGCGAATGGAAAGGGGAGCTCAGGGTTGACTTGAGAGAATGGCTGAATGGAAAACCAACGAAAAAAGGTATCAGTTTAACACTGATGCGGTGGAAAAACTTGGTAGATGCAACAGAGTTTGCGGAACAACGACTTAAAGACAAGCAGGCTTATAATATAATACCCATCTTGGAGGAAACGTTTATTGTACAGTGAGTGAGGGAAGTGTTTGCGTCGACATAAGACAGTATTGGAAACCCGAGGAGGACGTGGTACCTACCAAAAAAGGACTTTATTTAAGATCTGATGAATACCAACGCTTGAAAGAACACATACCGGAAATGGGACGGATGTGTCCTGAACTGGACACAGTCATTCCGTGTTATTTAGAAGCAGATCATATGAATATTTTAGGTTCATTACAGTGTTCAGCGTGTCATCTTAATGATTTTCACAACTGGTAAAAAATGACGTAAAATCTATAAATAGAATACACTAAAAATAGAAACAAGACACACTATAAAAGAGTAGAACATCGTCATTTCCTTCACACTATGAACTTTACTGACTCAATACGCGTCATGGCTTAGGACTCGTATATTATGAAAAAAGACTAGAGACCTTTGACACCTATCCAAAACAAATGGTTCCAAACAAATATAAGTTGGCTAAAGCCGGTTTCTGTTACACTGGAACAGCGGATAAAGTGGTTTGTTTTAGGTGTGGTATTATTTTAAAAGACATGATAACGCCATGATCGAACACGAAAAATGGTCACCTGACTGTGAGTATATAAAAATGGTGGGGGTACCAGGCATGGATGTTATTGGATAAACATCACCGACCAATCAGAATGGACTTGAGCATTATAAATAGATGTTACAGGCCTGCATACTGTCAGTATGTTCGGGCTCGTGTACATAGTATATTGGTGTATAGAAGAAATGATCTGGTGGTTGACTACACGAAGACTTAGACGAGAAACAAGACTTGAGGCAGCCAGATTCATTAAAATATTAGAACAATTTGAACCCGCCCGAGGTGGATAATGAACATCGTCTTGTATACATACCTAAATTGTGCTATCAACCTAACAGAACTGACATTAAAATGTTCTAATATCATCTATGTGAATAGGACAGTAGCGCTTTGATCATTTAGTCGATCATAAAAGATTTGATTGAGACAGCATTTTCCCAAGTAGAAATACCTTTTTGAAGACTTTGTACAAGTGGTGCTTATTTCATTGTTTTATTTCAATAGAAAAACATTTTATTGGTATCTTAGTGTTTCACGCATAAGGTCATGAAACTAGAGAGTGATCACTCTTTAGGGAAAAAAATATCTGAAGCTCTGCCCCCTGGACCTAGGAACTTCAAACTTCATTTGGAGATTTGTCATGACCATTATGAACTCTATTGATTCTGGAGTCATTAGGTCAATGGTCAAGGTCACAGTCACCTTGAATGTATAAATGGTATCTAACTTGCCCCCTGGCCTAGGATTAAATTTTTGGAGATTTGTCACCTTATGAACCTATTGATTTGGAGTCATTAGGTCAATGGTCAAGGTCACAGTGACATTGAATGTGTAAATGGTGAACAAACGGTTTCCGATCAATAACTTGAGACCCCGGGGCCTAGGAACTTCAAACTTCATATTGAGATTTGTCATGACCAGTAGATGAACCCTAATGATTTTGGAGTCATTAAGTCAATGGTCAAGGTCACAGTGACCTTGAGTGTATAAATGGTGACAAAGCTGTTTCCGATCAATAACTTGAGACCCCTGGACCTCCACTATTCAAAGAATAAGGAGAACTACTACAGTCACCCTAGTTTAAGCAATGGCGTCAACTCCCTCGTTAAAGGTTAACTTTCTTTTTTGTCTCAGCCTACATTCAGACTCGATTTGAGTGCATCCTTTATGTCTCCTGTTATAATTTAAAGTGCATTTTCATCATTTTACTGTGCAAAAAAAAACCTCAGGGCGCAAGCTAAGGAAACACTTCCTGTACATTGAAATATATTATAGTTTTAAATAGGGGTGGGCAATATATTGCAATACCATTTGTACATATATAGCGGTGTTATTTCAAATATCACAATGTATTGTGTTTTAGTAGCTGAATAATTTTCAAATATTAAGTAGATCTTTCGACTGTTGAGGTGTCTCTAATTCAATATTCAGTTCTATTCTTATAAATATAAACAATAAGTAAATACATTTATACAACATTTATGTACATATTTTTTCTAAAATAACTTTCGCAACTTCAGAATGTTTCACAATAGTTATGCACAACAAGCTGTAACTTGAACACTGACCAAGTCAAAAAGGGCCCCACAAAAAAGCTGTCATTAGTAAAATCAAACATGAATAATCAAGACAAATTCGGGGGCCACTAGATTTTATACCTTCATACATTTTCAGCAAGTTTGGTAAAGAACCAAGAAAATGTTTAACTTAGTGGAGGGGACAGCTAAAATGTCCAATTTTGACTACCTTCCACCATTGAAGTATACTTTGATTTTTTTTGTCATTGCAGGTCAGTCTTAAGGCAAAGGTTTTGCAAGTAGGAGATATTACAACTGTTCAATCCACCACACAGAAATCCCAGAAAAAAACAGGATATCA
The DNA here is from genome assembly GCA_021229015.1 of Solen grandis. Classification (NCBI taxonomy): domain Eukaryota; kingdom Metazoa; phylum Mollusca; class Bivalvia; order Adapedonta; family Solenidae; genus Solen; species Solen grandis. The sequence continues at coordinate 58,313,363 of CM037788.1, read as the reverse complement.
TTGAAGGTGACAAAACTGGAACAATAACTCTAACAGTTTGGGAAGAACCAGTGGGAATCTTACTGTTAGGAAACTCTTACTGTTTTAAGAACATTACAGTAAGAGTACGGGATAATCTCAATGTAGTCAAAACAAATATAGAAAAGAATAGAGTATTGATTTATAGAAACCTCAGCAGTCGAAAGACGTCATATGGTGTCTGAAAACGCTTAAAATTATAGGAAGTATAATTTCTAAGTTACATTATCATTACCTTTTAAAAAAGTTTCTTGTAGACAGACTACGGCTGGAGATTGTGAAGACAACAATAATGATAGCTCATCATAATTTGCTTTAAGACCTCTACAGTTCCATTGAATTATTTTATTTACCATGGATTATGAGAGAACGACAAATGATTGTTAAAAATTAAGATTAATAGAATAGAGTAGAATAGAATATTGAATTAGAGACACCTCAACTGTCGAAAGACGTCATACGGTGTCTAAAAACGTTTAAAATTACGATACGTCACAAAACTATAAACAAGTGAATCTCGCACAGCAGGAGAGTAAACACGTTTAATATATCACGTATGTAAAATCAAAGCTTGTTATATATACCAGTCTTTAATAAAAGCGATCAAAGTATCAACAGAAACGGTATTAAAAAGGTCTAACATAGATGCCACATTAAAATAATTGGTTCTAACAAGATTTAAATCAATACAGTCGACTAAAATATGTTTGATAGTATACGGTTTCCTGGCAAGGAATGCAAACAGGTTGTTCTTCTCGATTTAAAAATAGGAGTGAGTCAAACGAGTATGTCCTATGCGACAACGATTGGTAACACATTCCTCCCTACGCACAGCGCGGGAAGATGGATACCAAAAAACCTAAGAATGGTTGAATAGAATATAACTTATTAAATTGAGCGTTGTCCCAACTAGATTGCCATTTTGAAAAGACCAGTTTATTTACGGACGATTTCAAACCTGTAAATGGAATTTTTATATCAGCCTCGTCTAAATCAGAGGCTGCCTTAGCAGCACGATCAGCTTTCTCATTACCTCGAATTCCCATATGACTGGGAACCCAACAGAATATATATATTTTTTTAAAAAGATAGGTGATGATGTTTAATTAAAATATCTTGTATTAGTGGATTCGAAAAGTTCATGTTTTTAATTGAATGTAGAACAGATAAGGAATCTGAAAATATGATGAATGTATCGGACCGAATAGACGATACCGCATGTAAAGCTAACTCAATAGCTTTTGCTTCTGCAGGGAAAATCGAAGCACCATCTGGTTAACGATATAATTTTGTGTAAAAGTAGCTTATGGCTGCTTAAGTGGTCGTATTGCCATCTTTAGAGCCATCTGTATAAATGTCATAATGGTCTCCATAAGTAGACCTAATTTCATTGAACTTTGATTGAAATAAAATTGGATCAGTGATGGACTTTTTAGAATTGTGAAGACTAAGATTAATTTCAGGTCTTTTAAGTCTTAAAATTAAATTGATGATCCTGAACTAGATTTTGGTTTAGAGGAAAATGGACCTCCACTGGAGCATTCCATCTCCTCTCCCCCACCGTCATCCAGGATCTCGTATCTGTTCAATATCCGGGAGGGATTATTAGATCCCTTCGGCTGACGTCCGGACGGCGGACCTGAATCTAATACGGGTTTGTTACTTTTCTGAGGTTTGCTAGACTTTGTTGGATTATTTTGGACTCTGACCTTTGTGATGATTGATTAACTGTATTTGAAACATGAAAACATGGTTTTAGAATTGGCAAATTTACTGACTCGGAGGGTAAAGGCTCCGTCTGAGTTTGGCCGTCCACAAGAGTAACTGATTTTTGAGCAGATTTAATAACTGATGCGTATGATTTGGTAGGGATGTCTTCATATAGTTTCCTTGCTTCTGGATAACTAATTTTTTTGGTGACCTTGATTTTCATAATTTCCTTTTCTTCTTTTGTCCAAATTTCGCAGGTGTTTGAATAGGCAGGATGATCTTTGCCACAATTTACACATTTAATTGGATTTCGGCAGTTGTCTTCATGGTGTTTTGTTTGATATGCACATTTGCTACAGACTGCTTCGTTTTTGCAATTACTTTCATGGTGACCATATTTTTGACACCAGAAACAACGAAGGGGGTTAGGGATGTAAATATCAAATTTAATAAGGCTGTGTAAAACTTTTAAATTTACCGGGGGGGGGGGGGGAGAATTAAAAGTAAGGATAACTATTTGTTTTCAATTTCTTTGTTATTTTTCTTGATCTTGATTCGTTTGGCCGCTGTTACACCTTGAGCTTGTAAATTTTCCACTAAATCACTTTCCGAAACACCTGCAAAAATTCTGTTTTTAATCACTCCTTTTGAAAAGTTTAAAGATTTGTGTGGAGTCGCAGTAATGTCGTTGTTATGGAATTTTACCATTTTTAGTAGTTGTTCTGATTGGCCTTTTCGTGTAACTTCAATGAGTAAGGATTGTTTTTTCAATTTTTTAACAGATTTCGGGTCACCTATTGAGCCACGAAGCACTTTTTCTATATGAATGGGGAGAGTTTAGTTAGATCGTTTTCACCTGTTGCAGAAAGTACAATAAATTTTGGAGATGTTTCTTGTTTTGTTATATCATCATCAGGGTCAGAGTCGTCCGTTGAGTCCCATCGATACCGTTTGAAGGAAGCCATGAAAGAAAGAGAAGAGATTCAGCACTCAAGCTCCCCACCCACAACGGAGTCCAACAAGGGGACACTTATCCGGAGTGGATTTCCAACTCCAAGCGCCAGGGCTACACAAGTGCTATACTCGAAAGGATTAAGAAACTTAAAATTCCCCTCGATTGACCCATAGGCTACCGCCTTCTAGGTTAATGTAAAAGACAAAAGTAATGAAAATCAAAACCCGGTTAGTATCAAAGAAAAGATACCTAAGTATATAGACAAAGATTAGAGATATGCTTAACCGCACGCCAAATCTGTGTCCGCTCAACCGCCAGAATCCTCATCTCCAGTTTTACGGGACGCCGTGCTAATTTGGCGGAGTTCTTCCGCTCTGCATGGATGCAACCGGTGTATTCTAGGCCCCAGTCGGCTGGGGCGGCACTCCATTTGCTTTATTCAGTATATGCAAAGAATGAAAGTATACCCAGTAAAAAATGTGCAAGATCTGCATCCTTTACCACCTATACAATTATATTACACTAATATGTGAATATGACACATGATGTGAATGGAATATTCAATAAATGGTCAAAAAAGTTAAGAAAATATGGCATTATAGAGACCTTAATACAACCTAAAAGACGCAAAATACAGCAGATTGCATTCATGTGAGACAAAAAATGATGTTTTTCTTAATTCAGCACATTATATAATCCATTTTAAATGCATAATATTCATGACAGTGTAAAGCCAAACGTAAGAGCCAAAGCACATATGAGGGCTCTCAGAGAGACATTGAAGAAATCTGTTTGAATTGTCTCCCCTGCACTAGCTAAAAAACAGATTCATTAGGGTCTAGGGTCCTGCTGCTGCAAGAGGTTTATCAGCATGATACTGAACAGAGCAGTTTTAATTGGTGACTTATCAACAAAACCTAACACTTGGGGCTTCAATATGTACATTTTATACAGACTTATACAGAACACTGGAGAGTATATTTGGAATTTACAGAAAATAAGATTTTTTAGTGTATCTCTGTTTATAATTAGATCATAAATTTTAGATATTTTCAGTGTTTAAAAAATATTGGATTTTTAATATTGCAATATGGGAAGATCCAAAGTAAGAAGGAGTTATAAACGTGATAGGACAAGGAAAATTTGGCAATTTAAGCCTGGACATGTGAAATATGAAAGTCACCGTAAGTACACTGACTTACCTGATGTCGAGCCTGTTGAACAAATTGTTCGACTAAGTCAGTCTGAAGCCACAGATATTAGGCATATAACTACAACCGGCAAAAGTGATGATGACAGTGAAACTATACCATACAAACTTCGGCCAAGACCTGAAAATGAGATGGTACATGGTGAACTTGGCGAAAATGATGAATGTATAATTGTACATCTTGAAAATTTAAAAGTACTTATATCTGCGGTCCATCAGCAGCACTGCCATAACTAGTCAATTTCCCTAAAAGTGGAAAGACGCCATGGACTGTGCATCCAATTGTCAGTTCAATGCAAGACGTGCCACTTCCAACGCGAGGCCATTGAAATGTCACGGCGCATTCCAAGCAAAAGAGGGCTCGGTGCTGCGGAGCTGAATGAGCGTCTTGCTCTTCCTGTTACAAAATCCCGTATGGGAATGGACAACATGTCTCTTGTACTTTCTTGTCTTAACATCAAGACACCTGCTCCATCACTTATTAAAAAAAAAAGTGAACAATGCATGCGACAAATCAGAAGAAGTCGGAGAGGCACAAATGCTTGACAACCAGGACTACCTGAGCCGAGTATTGTCCATGTCCGGAAAGACTGAAGCAGATGTACAGACAGACAACGCATACACATGCCGACCACAGGGTGGGGGCGAGAACACAGGGTGGGGGCGAGAAGTCTAAACAAAGTTTTTCAGCAGTGATTGAGAAAAACACAACCAGAGGCCTCATTCTTTCCCAGTCGACAGCAAACAAATTCTGTAAAAAGATACAACGCAGCCACCAACAGTGCTCAAAGACTTTCCCCCCAACAAGAATCAATTGCTGCAAGTGAGAAAATATAATGTAAAAAATTTGGACAAAATAAGGAAATCAAACAAAATTCAGATTAATTCAATTACCACCGATTCAAGTGCTCAACTGGGAAAGACCATCAGAGACTATATGAAAACAAAATACAGCTAAAACATATTCATGCTTCTCAATCATTCGCTGTGCCTCAAAAATTCAACTGTATACCAACACCATATGGTCAAGCTCGGTAAATACCAAACACAAAGCATTTACCATATGGAAAGCATTTACAGTTAAACAAAGTTGACATACAAACCATAATAAAGCAATATGTAACCCTCTAGATAGATCAACAATCAAAAATATGGCTGAACTTTTCAACACAAATCGATGCGAAAGCTTGAACTCGACCGTTTTCATTTACGCTCCAAAATTTACATGCTGGTCCAGAAACTTTGCAGGGCTCTGTCATTCTGCAACTCACTCAAGAACACTTGGCAAAGGTATAGCTACAGTTAAATTAGCTAATGCCATTGGCATAAATGTCAAAAAAATTCTAGAATGTTTTTACAGCTTAAGCGAATGGATGCAAAACAGAAATACCATTCAAACCGCCAACAAACTGCAGAGTATAAGCAGTCGAGATACTTCATGAGAAAACGGATTCAACATCGGACTGAATTTCAAGCCTCGCTGTATAATGGAGTGCCCTCAGCTCTCAGTGTTGAACATAACTATGGTGTTAACTGCTGACCACAAAACATATTTCAAACTGACTGATGATATTTTGTGATTTTTCTGTGAGATAAATATAGTTATCCTGCAATTGGAGTCAGAAATACATTTTTCTCTTATTAAGGCTATGAATATGTGTATGTAGCAGCAGTTAACATAAAATAAACAGAGAAGTTGTTTCTTTTGAGTAAATATGGAATATATTTCATCTCGAAGTGATCCAATTTTAAATGTCTTTCGTGCTACGTACTTGTGAAAATGTGAAAGTTGTTCCACTATGAGATGAGACATATGCCATTTAAACATTAAAGCTTTTGCAACGTTACGTGCTCGTGAAAATAAAAACAAAATTGTTTCATATTCATTTGATGAACGAATGTGCATTGCAATGTCTTGTTTCCGTAGAGCTTGTTTTACAACATCTCCTGTTCCATGCACTGACTGTAAGATCATTGAATTTGCATCCTCGAAAGCAAAGCAACTCCAGGCCCATATTGGGCCAAGTTTTTTGACATACAAAGATATATGTAAACAAGTATTATGCACATTAAGTCCACATGAGCCTAGTAGCTTGGTCCTGTTAAAATAATGACGCATCCACAAAGCAGTAAATCCCGGGACATTCAAAGCCGTAATCGATTCGAATATGACCCAGTAAGTATCGAATTGGCACCACTGCGACTGAATTCCTATGTATCGAATTGAATCATTGCAGCTGTAATTGTGCCGACTGGTTTCTATGACTGAGGGAATTTTACCCCTCCCCCCCCCCCCCTCCCTTTCTTCTCTGTTATCTTAAACAAAAATTTGATTACAAAAAAGAGTAAGCTGAATTTAACCATTTACAGTACATTATATTATCATGTGTATCATACAAAGGTAAAGTATTTTACATTGTATCAGAATTTATTAGCTCACCTGAGCAAGGCTCAAGGTGAGCTTTTGGTATACCGATGAGTCTGTCGTCAACAATTGCCTTGTGAACACGATAGAGGTCACATTTTTCATCCAATCATGATGAAAGTTTGTCAGAATGTTCCTATCCATGACATCTAGGATGATTTCGATATTGGGTCACCCGAGGTCAAAAAGTAGGTCAAAAAGTAGGTCACAAAGTCAAATCTTAGGAAAACCTTGTGAACACACTAGAGGTCACATTTATAATGCAATCATGATGCGATTTAGTCAGAATGTTTCTTTCCATCAAATCTTGGATTAATTCAATAATGGGTAACTAGGAGTCAAAAAGTAGGTCACAATGTCAAATCTGAGAAAAATCTATTCTTGTGAACAGTGCCTAAGAAAGAAAGAGATGACTCAGGTGAGCGATTCAGGGCCATCATGGCCCTCTTGTTATAATTGTAACAGGAACCGGTGAAAAAATTTGTGGCCTGATCGGGACTCAAACCCATGGTCTCTGGCGTACCGTGCCAGCACTCTACCACTGAGCTATCACACAAGGTCCAAAGCCTCTCGATTTTCCACCAAGTACCTGTGCCCAGCCAACCAAATCCCGCTACATTATTATGTTTAGTTCATTTACATGTATATTTTCAATATTACAGCTGCGAAGAAGAATGTAAAAGCCTCAGAAGAAAGTTGAGGAAATTGGAAGATCGTGTCTTTGCCCTGGAGGAGAAAGGACGTACCTGCAATTCCTAAACTGAGGATGAAAGAGCACTGGACCTGGTCCGTCACCTGCCTTCATCTGATATTGGTGATATCATCCGAATCTTGGCGCGACATTTCTTCAGTGAAAAGCTGAGGGGTTTCAGCCGAACAGGGAAAAAACTGTCAAGAGTGGAGACACTCCAAGGCCTCCGTTAAACCGAGAGAAGTTTCAAATATTAGAAAGGCTTGTGATGGACAAAGCATGCATAACAAAAGAAATATTCTTTAAAAAATTTGACAACTATCAAAAAGTTTTGCGTAGGAAGTAGATGAATATACCCGATACCACGGGGGTCCAACTCGGTCACACGATAAAAAGATGCCTGCTGAGATTTTGTCACTGAAGCCTGTGTATAGAGTCACTGTTTATTTCTGAGACTCGTGGATGTCAACTTATTTAAGCTGAAAATAATTAGCTTGGATTATTATTTTTACAGTATACGTCAAGAAAGTTGAATCTCTGATAAGCTGGTAAGTTATTTATTCACTATATAATTGTTAATAAGACATAACTAAGGATGTGTGCTTTAAACGCAGAAACTGTTTAGTCAACTTATTTAAGCTGAAAATAATTAGCTTGGATTTTTAATTTTATTTTTATCTAATCAACTGTTTACGTGTTTAAATATGAAAATAGGTAAACTGTGCAACTTAAATCATAGTATCCAGTTATTGACATTTATGTATACCCGTAATGAATGATATTAGTCACAATATGCATTGTTTAGTATATATTTGAAAGATATAAACTTGTTTGGTTCAACCTGCTAATTATTATTAGTTGTCACAGTTTTTGTGACGATAGTGAATCTAATGTCACGTATTTGTGTCGATAGGGTTACGGTTTGCTGCCATCGAAAATGGACACTTCTGAGATTTCATTTATTGAGGAATCATCGTTTATAGATGAAACAGACGTATCCTTCAACCTGGAGTGTTCTATAAATGATGCAAATAAATGTCCGTTTCT
>CM037788.1:58258430-58305207 GCA_021229015.1 Solen grandis | reverse complement strand
ATTCAAAAATATTTATTCAATGTTTCTATACTTTTGATCCGTATAAAATACACTTCAATCGCGTTAAATTATTGTTTTCCGTTTTGACAAAATTCTTGTCATTGAGCCCATTGCAGAGATGGTTTAGTGAGGAACGAACGACAACTCTGCTTGTAGATTGGCGGCGCCCATAAAACTTCAATGTCAACAACGTATCAAGTGGGTATAACATTCCCAGTGTATTGGAAGAGGTAAAGCGTATGCGCAACACAAACAGAAGACGTCCTATCATAGCTTACATAAATGTTAAAAGTGTTAGATATAAATTTCATGAACTTCGCGAATTACTAGATGAAAAACTTGTTAATAACCTAACTATTGTCGAAACGAAATAAGATAATATTTCAATAATAACCTGTTTTCAGTAGATGGTTACAAACTTGAACGGCGAGATCGAACAGCACATGGAGGTGGCATCATGAAACTGGTGCGAGCCTACCTACCAGTTAGGAGGAGAAAAGACCTTGAATGCGAAAATTGGGAATCCTACAGAAAACTAAGAAATCAGAAAGAAAAAGTTAAACGCCTGTCTATCTCTAACTACATTTATGAAAGGTGTAATGGAGAACCCTAATCAAAGGATATTTAGAGTACAATTAAACCATTTTTTACATAAATCCACCACAAAAATGACTGAAATCACCCTTAAACAAGAAAATAAATTTATCTCTAATCAAGAAGTTATCTCAGGATCCTCAATGATTTCTACCTAAATTTTGCTTGGAACATTGGTATCCAGAATAAAACAGCAGTTGATTATTCCCATCCAAGCATTGTCAAAATCATCCAAAACAATCCCGAAATAGAATCTTTTAGTTTTAGCCATGTCTCACCTGAAATGTTTTGAAATATTATAATTCTCTGAACACAAAAAAGCTACTGGCAATGATGGTATCCCTCCTAAAATCCTAAAAACTGCTGGTATGACTCTAGCAGGCCCAACTTCTCAAATAATTAACTCCATTATTGACAACTCATCATTCCTAACCAATCTCAAAATGGCACAGGTTAGACCAATCTTGAAACAAGAGGGCCACGATGGCCATGAATCATTGCCTTCATTGTCTTTTATAACATAATATCATGATCTTGTGGTTTCTGAAAAGAAGATCTTTTAAAGACTCCCCTATATAAATCTATGTAAAATCAAATGACCCTTGAGGCAGGGCCAGTTTTGACTAAAGGGAATTGATTTGAACAAACTTGGTAGATGTCCATAAGGCAATGTTACACACCAAATATCTAAGGTTTTGCAGAAGAAGATTTTCAATTTTATATTTTTTAAATCTATTTTTAGCACCTGTGACCTGCTTTTTCAACCAATCAAAATAATTTGAACAATTTTGATAGAGGACATCATAAAAATGATTCCTGTAAAATTTGGTCAAATCCATTTAGCGGTTTAGGAGGAGATGTTTAAAGGAAATTGTTGATGCCGGACGCACGCACACACGGACGCACGGACGACGGGCGCCAGACAAAAGGCGATCACAATAGCTCACCATGAGCACTTTGTCACATAAAAACTATAGACCTGTGAGCATTCTTCCCACTATGTCTAAACATTTTGAAAGAGTTTTAAATGACCAAATAACTACACACTTTGATAAGATTTTTAATAATTTTCTCTCTGATTTCATATCTGGTTACAGCTGTCAGGCTGCCCCATTGCGTGAAGTTGAGGATTAGAAGATTGCACTAGGCAGGAGTAATCATGTGGCAGCTATATTAATGGACCTGTCCAAAGCTTTCGATTGTATCCCCCATGATCTTCTAATCCTCAAGCTGCAGGCATATGGCCTGTCTGATAGTGCAGTCAAACTTGTGCATAATTATTGTCAAATAGGAAACAAACGGTTAAAAAAGGAGAGGCGTCAAGCAAACGGCTTGAAATTTTAAAAGGTGTCCCACAGCTCTCTATCTTAGGGCTTATTTTTAGTATTTTTATCAATAATATAGTTTACTTTGTAGAACAACCTAAAATTTATAGTTACGCAGATGACAATTTTATCTCCTTTAATTACAAAAGTTATAAAAAGATATAAAAGTTTTAAAAATCTGTTTTGGAGAAAGAAAGTTTCAATCTTATAGAGTGGTTCAATTTTATCCAAATGCAAGCTAATCCAGATAAATTCCAGGCCATTGCTGTTAGAAACACACCCATGATTTTGTTTTCAGCGTTGGTGATGTGAAATTAACCTGTGCTGACACAGTGAAACTTTAAGGTGTAGTTATTGACTTTATGTTAAATTTTAATGACCATATCACTAGTATGTGTAGGAAAGTGGCAATGCAGCTGTATGTTCTAATACGTATGAGAAAATTGCTTAATGCTAACAACAAAATTCTTATTTATAAATCTTTTATAAGGTCAAATTTTAATTAGTGTCCCCTAGTTTGGCACTTTTGTAATAAAACAAACACTGAAAAACTAGAGAAATTACAATATACAGCTTGAAGAATTACCTATAAAGAATTACCTATCTACTGCTTACAGCCAACATGACAACCCTACATCTTAGCAGATTAAGAACTCTAGCCATTGAGACTTTTAAGTGTTTTTATAAAACCTCACCAATTTACCTTCATGATCTGTTTCATTTTAAAAACGAAAGCTATTCTTTCAGATATGTAAATACATTAGAGTTACCAAATGTCAAATCCACCACCTACAGTGCAGGTGTGGAACAACCTCCCGAATGAAATCAGGCAGGCAGGAAACTTTAAATAATTCACTAGGCTGATCCGCACCTTTACTGGTCCATCATGCAGATGATTTCTATGTGCTTAGCTTTTACAAGTATATTGTGCGCCCTCTTATTCGGCTTCTTACGTACATTGTTAATAACACAAGCCTTTTATGTTTATACCTGTAAAACAGACAGTTTCTGTAGGTATATTTATAATTCATACGTTTAGCCATTGGCTTTCTTTTTCTTGCGTGTTGTTTGCTTCTTATCTTTTGTTTGAAATAATTTTCCATTTGTATGTGATACTGTTTTGTTTGCATGCTGCTTTTCTTTCCTTTGATATATCTGTAATCTTAGGTGGTGTTATTTTTAATTCGTAACGCCTGTAACGTGTTGCTGAATCTAATATTATTCCTTTTGTTGCTTTGTATTGTTTGTAATTTGTCAACAGTGAATGTCTTTGATTTAATACGTCTTAGCCTAGCCTTGTGTTTATGATACCATTTGTTTGCGATTTATTTGCATACTCCTTTCTATGATATGTTTTATATGCGTTATCTATGCTCTTTCTAAAATGTATATTATCATTTGTTTATTCCGTCTTGTCTGTACGCATGTATATGATCTACTTCAAGTACTTGTTTCGTTAAAGCTGATGCTTGCTTCTTTTTGCTTTTATTACTGGCTATTTGTTTTGTTTTATTCACTATTAAGAGCTTTGTTGTGTCGGAAAATAGCTGCATAGCTAATGTTTACTGTTTGTATATACCCGACTTTAAGCTTTTTGTATCTTGTATCTTGTAAGTTAAGGCAAACTCGTGGTTATGCTAAACAGTTCTACTCATTGAACAATTGATTTCTGAGACTACTGCCAGTGGTATCCTGTAATATATAACGAAAGCACACTAAACCAAGGAATCCTCTGTTAGTGGTATTCTTTTGAGGAAAACAAAAACATGTAACCAGAGATATTACATATATAAATTGAGTATGCTTTTTGAGAAACTGCTAAACTAGGCCCTTTTTACACAAAGCAGAATATCGATAGATGAAATCTCTTGTTTATACATTGAAACCTCCACACCAGCTGGACCGGGGTCTTCATAAGAAGGTGGTTTAATTATCAAGTTAATAAATAAGTTAAACATAGGTAATGATACATTGATAATAAAAAGGTCTGGATTGTGAGGTGGTCCTAATACCGGGTTTTACTGTACTTCATTTAGTTTTGCTCGACAGGCTATAGTTTAGACTAGATAAAGCAAAGAAAGCAGTGTGATATTATTCTTAACTTTACTCATATAAACATTTCTTTTAAAAAGTGAAGTAAAGGAATTTTTATAATCTAAGTTTCATGCCGTGGGTACTCCTTCGACTTTACATATTTTACCCCTGGCTTAGTTACTAGTATCCATCTATCAATTTCCATGGGAAGACTTTCACTCCGCCCTCTCAGGTACCTATTTACACCTGGGTGAAGGGAAGCAATGCGGGATAAAAGTCTTACTCAACGAAATTGCCTGTGTCTTGATTTGAACCCGGGTCCCTGGATTCCGAAGCGCGTATCCTACCACTGGACCACTGCAGCCTATCATATATTGTATAATCTGGGGTAATGCGAATTCAAAATATATCTCGCACACATGAGTAACCCGTTGTTAAGGGCGCCGTGGTCCAGTGGTAACGTACCCGTCTGCATATCCGAAGGTTTCACACCTTGGGGGCAAGGATTTTCCATGACCACCCCGAACGGAAAGTACTGTCCAACCAAGAAACTGCCGAGAGGGATTAGTATAATTTGTAAGAACTTATTTTCCAGTCGACGCTTAATAAATACGTTTAAATTTAAACTTAAGTAACATTTTGTGTTGTTTGGATATAATCATTTGCCCTGGCTAAAGGGTTTTGGATAAAAATGCACTTAACAGCGAAAATGTATGGTAAACGATTTTAGTGTAAAAAAATGAAAATGTATTCAAAATGATTTACCATTAGGTGGGTCATACCTTAACCAATTACAATACGGATGGCGACTTCAGTTAACATCCCGTCCTATACAAATGTACACATTTCAATTGACAAATTTGTAAAACATGCATGGTTCGAAGACCAATTTATCACTTAATAATGTATTTCAAATGAAATTTCAAACGGAGTTTTAATATTAAGATCTGGCTTCAAACAGACGGCTTCAATTTCGAATATAATAAATTTAGAAACCATACCTTCATTTTAAGTCACAACTGTAATATATGTTTGCTTATTGGACAGTAGCTCAGTCATTTGAAGCGCCAAGCAATGGAGATATACCAGTACCATTTTGTACGACTTTGGCATGTTACAGCCGGGGATCGGGACCCACGATCTCCCGATTCCGTGGCGGACACTCTAACCACTCGGCCATTTTGGTCGGTCAAATGAAATATATATATATGGGCCGCGATCTTCCGGTTCCGGTTTTTGGGAAAAGTGTTTTCTTCTCGTGGTAATGTTTAGAAAAATAAGTATTAAATATTTATAATGAGTCCGACAATAGTAGTCCTCCAACTTACTTAATAAATAAAATTAAGACAACAACTAATGTTAACAGAATCGCATATAGACGCCTTATATACAACTACAAACCAGAAAACACTAAACAAATTAAACACTGGGAACATGACTTCGATACAGATACCTTTAATTGGAAACATATATTTACAACATCGATAAATCTGTCCATAAATACAAAAATAAGAGAATTTCAGTATAAGTATATATTAAGAATTATTCCTAATAATGCATACCTCTTTAAATGTAAATTAACCCCAACAACTCTTTGCGATTTTTGTTTCATGATTACAGATTTGAATAAACACATGTTTTGGGAATGCATGAATATACAATCTTTTTGGATAGATATAAAATAATTTATATATAAAATGATAAACAAAAAAATTGACATTAACTACCAAATGATATCATTTTCTAACTACCAAAATAAAAACAAAACACTACAATTTTTAATTACATATTATCAAACAATATTTAAATAAAAATATACAAACTGAAGAGACAATTGCTTTCATGAAAAACAAACATGAGATATTCAAAGAAAAATGGAAATTATTCCTCAACACCAGAGACTAGATTACAAGTTTTCATTTTGATTCATCTCTATATAAACTTATTTATAAATTATATTGACTGTACAAATTCCTTTCACTCTGATTTTTTTTATGTTGTTTTTTTGTTCAATCTTTAATATCACAGTTTTCACACTACTATTACCATCATTATCATCATCATCATCATCATCATCATCATCATCATAATTTTTTTTCTTTTTTTCTCTTAAAAAAATGTACAAATACTATTGATTACTATTGATAATACTATTGATATATGTATGTTTATGTATGTTGAAATATGTACATTTTGGAAATAAACACAATAAAAAAAAATATGGGCCGCGATTTCGAAAAGGGGGTCTAAATGACAAAAAAATCAAATTTGAGTTTTTTGCAAATTATGAAAATGTATTTATTTTTGTTTCATAAAATGCAAGAATTTTCTTTTTATCCTTACAAATTCCGAAGATATGCACATTCAAAATAACGTACTGCCACGTGAATGTCCTGTCCTGCACATCCAACCTTTTCTTGGTTCATATATTGTATACACACAACTATATAACATTATTAAGGAACATTGAAATGATCAATTGAACTCATAACACTAGTGTTAACAAACACCTAGTAAAATATTTAACTCACATTGAGTAATGTGAAAAAAAGGTAAAAGTAATGTTGCCTAGCAACCATAGAACGGGTTGATGTAAGATTAATCCAGGTTAAACTTTAAACCAAATGACAAGTTTCTACAGCAAATATAACCACACTGTAAGATATTTGCACAGTCAATAGTCCGGTTGTGGACATGTCACATCCTGGAAACATGGACGGACAAACGGTCGAACAGCCTTGTACAGGTACGACTGACGCTGACGACTGAGACCGCGGGCCGGGATGATGTCAGGCAGGGTGTCGTCAAAACATGCGTGGTGATTTCATCATAAGAATTGATGTCTCCTCTCCATCACGTTCCTTCCTCACTGTTACCATACCCGGGATTTCAGCAGAATGTCGAAAGTACTGGACTGTCCTGAAATGGAATGTAACCATGACAGCAGTGATAATAAGCACGAGAATAATTATACATATCTATAAACAAAAAATTATGATTACGGTATAAATATTAAAATCATTCAGATTGTAAAAAAAAAAATGAACAGCTAAATGTCCAGGGGCGTAGCTTGGTTTTAATTAATGTGTTGACCGAATTCCAAGTGTGTGTGTAAGGGGGGGGGGCATCCCCCCACCCCATAAAAAATGGTGCGTTTTTTGGCGTATATTTAGTACAAATAAATATGTAAAAAAAAAAAGCTGACGCCATTAACATAATTGAAAATATTACCTGTGCCTGGATAGCTTAGTGTTAACGCACTTCGCTTCTCAACAATTCGGTCCGGTTCAATTCCTGGTCACGTACATGAAAGGGCACAGTGATCACGCATCGAAAGAAGTGGGTTTTCTCCGGGATCTCCGGTTTAATCCCACTTAGTTTGCCACATTGCCGCCGCCAGAGCTACTGAGGTTGATTTAAGTTGTAATAACTTGTTTGCAATTGAATTTTTATTATTATTATTATTATTGTTGTTATTATTTTAAATATTACCTCAGACCTTTGATGGGGCGAATGACTTGTTCAAGAAAGCTCTTCCAGTCTCGCCACTGCTAGGCTGGGTACTGTACGGCCACATTGGTCTCTGCTAAAGAGTTAACTACATCTTCCAGCTGATCAACAGAGTCACAGTCTGTGCGTCTATATAACTGTTTGATATGACCAAAGCCCCCATCGATTCTGCACCGAGCATGTCCAGGTATCTGTATCATGTACTCAATCATCTGATGTCGGCTGGTCATTACTCTCCATGAAAAGTATCCCAGGACATAACGGTTCTTATTTTGTCCTGGAAATGTAGATTTAATTTTTGCATGGAGTTAAAAAGCATATCACGTTATCTAATAAAGCATATTTTCTTTATCAACACGTAACAAATTCAACATTGTCTCTATAGGATAAATTAATATTCATGTATAAGCAAAAAAAGGGGGGGGGGAGTATTAAATATAATTCATATTATTTATCATTTTATATATGATATTGATATTGTAACGTTTAATCATTATGTAATTTCATGTACAGAACGTTAAAATTTCATATAAGTATTCTATGTATACACTAACTTATGTATTAAATAAATTAAAGACTTTAAATTCTGCTCAATGTTTACCTGGACAATTATCCGCATGGAAGGCACATGTATGCACATCTGTTCTGTACGTATCCAGCACCCAGTCGAGCATGCTGATGACAGCATTTGGACTATGAGTTAATGTGCCATCTTGACCAATGGTCTCATTCTCATCCATCAAGAAATTCAACTGCCTTGGAATCCAGTTCAAACGTACTCCAAATGTATGTATCTTACGCGGAGACGTAAAATATAAAGGACCCATTTGTCGACCGTGGTGTGGAATGGTCACATTCTGGCAGAAATCAAATGTCAAATGACAATATGTTATGCCATTATCATTATCTTGTAATGCTCTCTGAATGCATTGGTTGTACAGAGCCCTCTCTTTCTGTGCAGATATAATGTGCTGTGTCAGATCATTTGCAGATGTCAGCTTCTCTTCTTCATCCCGGGCATGAGCCACCTTCTTTCGAAGCTTCTCACATGTCGCACACACGTCATCTTGAGGAGAAGCTATGCGAATGTGTGGTACACAGATATTCCAAACTTTGACAAACGTGGAATATTTCATTGTCAGTTCACCATCAGCTGCTGAAGCTTGATACTCTGCATGTACAGACTTTTTTGTAGTCTGAAAATGAATGTACATAGGTGGCATGTTGTCGCGACGTCGAGGGGCTGTTGGTTATGGCAAACCATGCATGTCTGCGAAATTAATGATGAACGTCACTGTTGCCTTGATGGTTTCAAAAGTTAATGCTTTTTTAGATGTTTTCCCAACACTGCCATGGGTTCGTGACACTGCTCCATTTTTATCCATGTGTGTAATTATATTTGCTAGGCATTTCTTTCCAACATTATACACTAACATGAAGAGGGCTTTGCATATCTATTTTCCTGAAAACATGAACTGTTTTCTGCTCTTTCTTCTTTTCTTTCCTTTCTTCGTATGAGTTTTGTCGCAGTCGATAAGTGTACCCATAATGTACATATCTTTTTCGTCTCTTCCCATTTCTTTAACATTAAGCATATTCTCATACATACCACTGAAGGTAAACTTAGCTGTGCAGTTCAGGCGACACAAACATCCTTCTTCCTTCATCCTTTTGAGTTTCACATAGTCATCATCCTCATTGTCAACAAATACATCATCAGATTCACTGCCCGAGCTTTCACGACACTCTTGCTGGATAAACGATGGGCACATTGTTCTACACTGACAACTTGTTCTTCCTCGTCCTCTTCAACCAGTTCTTCATCTGGCACCTCCAAACGGTGTGTTCAAAGGAGTTCTTCCAAAATGCTCGGAAAGAATACTTTCCAAATCCTGAAAAGTAATAAAAATTATATAAGTTTCGGTAACATAAAATTATATGATTCTATTAAATTGAGACGTATATAATAACCAATGTCATACGAGTAATCACCGACTGTCAACATTATCTCATAAATCTCGTACAGGGATTTCAGCTTTCCCGTTTTATATTTGTTTTGACAGTAAAAAGTCAAATGTTCCAAAACAAATATGTTTAAGGTAAAAGCAAGAGGAGTAAAGTACCACTGCCACAGAGTTATTATAAGTTAAAAGTTAATATGTTATTACATGTATGTGATTTATCATAATCACAAGGGTATTTGGGTGAAAAAAATAATTAGATCTATATGTTATAACGCTTGTATCCTAGGTCTAATAAATAAATAAATAACGCTTGTATCCTAGATCATATGATTAATTAAACCCGATGTTCTATTCGATGAAAATTTTATTTATAACCTTTTTTGGGGGGTGGGGGGATCATTAAAAATTCGTTATAAATTATATGGGAAATGTCATTTTTATGGAAAACATATAACTGACTAGCTTCTGACAATCCCTGCGGTAAAGTTGAGTAATAAAATGGGAGTCTGATCAGATACGATTTTATCTCGTAATTCATGGTATATATCTAGCTAGATATAGTTAAATACATTTTAACTGTTAATCATATACATATGCCAAATTACGGTTTTTACTTTCATATTGCAACGATTTTGTTTTTCAGATTAAGGCTTCGATACAAAATGACATTGACTGCAAATGGCGGCGATCGAATGATGCAGTTGATACCAAAATAAAATCTTTTCCATTGATCTGTACAGAATATATGGAATTTATATAGATCTACATGTATAAGAAATAAATGAGATCGATACTTACATCAATGTCTTCATCCATCCGAAATTGCACTTCAGCAATCAAAAAAGATGTTTTGAATCTCAACTAGTCAAGCGTGTTTAAAAATAACATGTGATTTACACCAAAACAAATGACGTAACTTTAATCACATTTTTCTTGACGTCATTATCTATGTCATTTAGCCCCCTTTTGTCAGATCGCGGCTCATATATATATATATATATATATATATATATATATATATATATATATATATATTAGTGGACATAAATAATCGCCATTAGCTGTTACATTTTCGGATTATACCGGTCGCTACAAACGCCAACTTACCGACATCAGTTTCCTCACATGACAATATTAACTATTCCCAATAATAGTATTTTCTAAATTATCTTCTGATAAATGAAATTAATCCATTAATCATTTCGTCTTGACAACTTAACAGTCACAATAAAGAGAAAAACATACCAATACTAGATTAGCTTGACAAACATAGCTCACAATATGTCCTGTTGAATGAGGCAAACAGCATATCAATAAATTTAAGAATTAAATCGAAACCTGACTTTACAATCCCTAAATATTTGAATCGAAATTTCGCGCTTGTCTGAGTCAGAGTTGAATTAACTCATTTTTCGACATTTTATATGACTATGCTTTTAAAAGAATTAAGTTAGAATTAATATTATGCATTTCAAAGTCTCCAAATGACTGACGGGGCGTTAATCCAATAAAAAAGCAAACAAATGGAGGGGATAAATACAACAACAAATAATAGCGGTCCACTGAATTAGTATATTTGTTTCCGTCGACTAGGAATGTAACTCTGGTTGTATGAAATGCAATATTTATATACAGTCGAACCCCGGATATTCGAAACTCCGGGGATCAGCGTTTTATTTCGAGAAAGGCATGTATTCGAATAACCCAAATCACGTCGATCGTTGAGACAAAAATCCATCCCACCCACTTTTTTCATGGAGTGAACGTATAATGTACACTTTTTAAAATATGTTATGATTAAGTAATTTAAATGAAAACGACTATAGATAATCAATTTTTATTTCACAACTTTCATCTTCTTATGCATAAATGATTTCAATACATAGATAATCAATGTATACGTCAATAACAAACATACATACATACATACATACATACATACATGTACATTTATCAGGTCTCACTAAACCACAAGCGACTACATGTTCTGACTAAACCAAAAGTAACTACATGTATCAACGTTACATCAACGTCGTCTCGAAAAACGATGTAATCGTGGTCTGCTTGTTATTGTGCATGTGTTTTTGTCTTTGTTATATACCGCCCATGGATTCTGCTGTTTACAAAAATGTTAGATCGAATCTCTTTGAATATAACTGTTTTGAATACCTAAACACGTACATACGTAGATTCTCGAATATGGGTAACGTATTTCTTGTGGGGGATTTTAATGCACGTACGGGATTATATTTCTGACCATCAGTTATATAGATTTATTGATTTGCCGTCTAACAATGAGGGTCGTAGAGAATTACCGGACCGGCACAATCAAGATAGTCACGTGTCACGTGAACGCCTTTGGGTTAAAGTTGTTGTCTCTTTGTAAAGAGAACAATCTTTGCATTCTCAACGGTCGGTTAGAACCGAGAGAATGCGCTTTCCATTCTCGGCACAGAAATAAGGCTGTATCTAGTCTAGTTGATTAAATAATCACTTCTGTTGACAATATAAATGCTGTTACAAGTATGAATGTTCAAGATTATACCACGTGGTCTGATCATAGCCCTGTCACATTTTCTATGTCGGCTATGTCACATGCTGACTGTCGTGATCCAGTAAATTCATATGATAAAATAACTTGGTCTGTTGATATGAAAGACCAATTGTTGAGTTTATTGAATGAAAACAAAAATGATTTTGATATAATTGTCAGTAGATTTACTACAGGCGAGTCCACATTAGATGAATGTGTAGATGCTCTGTCTGCAACTATTTATAATATTTCGTTTCATATTTTTGGTAGAAATGTGAAAGTTAAGTTTAGGATAACCCTGTAAGTCATCTTAAATATCACCGTGGTTTAATGAAGATTGTCGAAGAGCCAAGTCTGCTTTTTTAATTGCTAAACGAACCTATAAAAGTAACGCTACTAATGATAATCAATGTACTATGCTGAGATGCAAGTCTTATTTTAATAAGGTGAAAAATATTTCTAAATCAAAGTATATGAAACGTGAAAAAGAAAAAAATGATATGTATTAGCAGGAAAGAACCACGCAAGTTTTGGAAGTATGTATTACTAAATAAATATAAACGTAAGGGAAATACTTCTGATGACATTGATATTAATACTTTATTTACGCATTTTTCTTCTGTGACTGGTAATGATACTACATGGCAAATGCCTAATCGGAATGCATCGAACGAAGAAAATATTTCTATTGACCAATTAGATGCTCCGTTTACTATAGATGAAATATAGAAAACGATATCAACACTTAAGCGTAATAAGAGTTGTGATTATGAAAACAATGTTGCAAATTTCTTTATAGATGTTAATGATTTTATTTCGTCGTATCTTTGTATTATTTTTAATTATATATATGAAAAAGGTGTGTATCCTGATTCTTGGTGTAAAGGAACAATCATACCTATACATAAAAAGGGTGATAAGGGGGACCCTGTAAACTACACAGGTTTAACTGTAATAATACTGTTGCAAGTGGTGTGAGCATACAAATGTATTTACTGTATTTACCCAGTACGGTTTTCGTGATGGTCGGTCTACAGTAGACGCCGTGTTTTTATTACATGCTACTATTCAGAAAATATTATCAAAACAGTGTGAACTGTGGTGTACCTTTATTGACTATGAACGCGCTTTCGATACGGTTAACAGAGAAGCGTTATGGTATAAATTAGTAGAAAGCGGCGTCAGCTGTAAAATGATCAACATGATCAAAGCTATCTATTCCACAGTTAAGTCATTTATAAAATTGTCTTCTAAAATGCAAATATCTGACTTCTTCGATGTAACAATTGGCTTGAAGCAGGGGGGATCCTTTATCCCCGATATTATTTTTATTTTTCATTAATGACATTGTCTCATTCATTGTTTTAAACAGTTTGTCCGAAAACGATATAAATTTATTGAATATGTACATGATTCTTTTCGCTGACGATATAGCTATCTTTACTACTGATGCTTGTAGTCTACAAGATCAACTTAGTGATAGTAATGTTTTATATGTTTTGATGTTCGATTTTGATATTAAAACAAAGTTAAAAATATTTGATAAAATGGTTGTGCCAATTTTGTTATACAATGCTGAAGTTTGGGGAGTATATAACTGTGCTGTAATTGAAAAACTACATCTCAGATTTTGTAAATATATATTAGGGGTTAAAAAACAAACTGCATCTGCAGTTGTTTATGGTGAGTTAGGTCGCTACCCATTGACTGTTTTATGTAAGGAACGGGCTTTAAAATATTGGACAAAAATAGTGTTAGATGTTAATTCTCCACTCTATGTTGTTTACAATGACCCATGTACTTTGAATTCTTATAATTGGGCTAAACGGATTGATGCATTATGAGATAATTTAGGTTTTTCTTATTTAAAGCGAAATAATAACATAAGTATGTATAATTTCAACTTATAAAGAATATTTTACGTGATCAGTATGTGCAAGACTGGCATGCTACAATTAACAGATTGCCTAAATTGAATTATTATTGTAAGTTTAAATCGAATTTTAATCAAGAAAAATATTTAATCATGATATCAAGCAATAAATTAAGAATACATTTAACTAAGTTTAGAACTTCATCGCACACTCTTGAAATTGAAACTGGTAGATATAATGGAACTGCTAGGGATCAAAAAATATGTAAAATGTGTAATCTTAATCAAGTTGAATCAGAATGAATATCATATCCTCCTGTGTTGTACTGCTTATACTTCTATTCGGTCTAAATATCTTGGCCGCACTACGTGGCCAAATCTGCAAATGTTTTATAATATAATTTCGACAAATAACAAAAGAAATTACTTAATTTATGTAAATTTTTAAGAGAGGCATTCAAGATACGTTCAAATACCCTGGAAAATGTTTCTGTTTCTGCATAAAAAAATTATAAATATAGAGTTTTTTGTTTATATTTAAATTCTCATTATTTATACCTATACATATATATTTGATCACTTTGTAAATTTGTTGAAAGTCTTTGTCGCCATATTTGTATGTCTGTAAATGGCCAAAGGCATTTATCATATGCTGGAATGAATGAATGAATGAATGAATGAATGAATGAATTTTCCTTTACCAGCGTATCCGAAATACTACAATCATCACCTTTATGAACAGAACAGAAAAACAGAACATATGTTTATTTTAAGACTTAAGCATATAAGCCCATCGTCACATAAACAAAATATATACAATGCATGCAAACATGATGGTGGTAATCAGATAAATATGTTTCAAAATCAAATTACTTTTTTTGTGTAAGTGAGAGTGACATACACAAGGTTTTCAGATATGTAAAGATATATATTAAATATAGAATATTCTAAAGACGTATAATAAATAAGCAATGAATTTAAATATAAATTGCAAACTTTACATATTTAATACATAGGAACAAAGACGTAATAAGCATAACAATATTTTACGTATTCATAGAACTTCTTTATTTGAATGCATGTTTACAATAAAAAGCTAACTTTTTTTTAATAATGTGTTGTTCGTGTTAAGTAGTTCAATGAATTTATACATGTTGGGTCTATTGGAAAAATACTTTTGAATATATCTTAATCTTAAATCAGCATAAAACGGACAAATTGAAACGAAATGAAACTCATCTTCCATATCATTTTTGTTACAGTATAAACATTTCCTATCAGCCCTTGGAACATTTAAGTGTCTACCCTTTTCAATTGCTAGATCGTATGATGAAAGTCTAAGTTCTGCGATAATATTTCTAAGTTTAATATTTTCTAACAGTAACAAATAGGGTGTCCGTTTTATAGTTGTTTTTAATTCCTTAAATAAACACAACGATGTACAGCTTCTTACACCAATTTCCCATTGACTATAATAAATATCTTTTAATCTATTTGTTAGTATTCGAACGAACATGTTTAGGTTGACAGATTCTGGATACATCCATACATCGTTAAAACCCGAGTCTTGTAAAATATCCCTAATTCTTGATGATTCATTAAATTCGTGAATCGTAAAACTTGTCAATGAGTCAAAACTTCTACGCCGTGTCATTACGTAATTAACAACACTCTGTCCGCTATAGGTCATGCATGTGACTTTTCCTTTATCGCGGTCATCAAATAACCGTCCGTTAACAATTTGCATACCCGTGGATTTACATAAATCAAGCAAACATTCACCAAATCTATTTGACTTATTGTCCTTCGACATGCGTGGCCACGGTTCATCTGTAACCATATCGTCATCACGCCCAAGACGACCGTCATTTATAATAAAGTCCGCTTTTCTACCGGTTCTGGAGTTCATATCACCTAATAAAAATACATTTCCTAGATTTTCATATGAACTTATATCATTTTCAATTTCTCTAAATATATCAATATTGGTAATATTATGGTAGGGTGAATTTTCTGGAGCAACTATTGCACTGTTTTTGCTTGTCCACGTTTCAGATAAACAAATTATGTCATATTTAGTTAATAAATCTATAAATCCGGCTTGATTTTTTTCTGGGTCAGTCCTTCTATCTTCCAATGTAAGACACTCAAGCACTCTCAATCTCTCCACGCACCTTTATAGCACCTTGTTAATATAAAGTTTGTCGACTCGGATAAACTCGTCCTTTCCTTCTTTCGCCTTTTTCATGATTGGTATAAGTTGTCTCCTTCTGTCCTTTATTTCACGCGGAAACTGCTCACTTATACCATAAGCTGTCCCCTGTAAGTTTTTAGCAGCCCGTCGTACTCGTGTTGTATTCTTATCGTCTCGGCCCCTTCGACCGTCGCCTCTTTTCCAAGAAAGAAATGATTTTTTCTGAGCAGTTCTCATCTTTTTCCTCGGGAATGTTGTAGAACATGAGATTGTCTCTCGTACTACGACATTTCAAGTCTAATATTTCCTCCTTCAGTTCAATTTCTTTTTTCTCCTGTTCTTCTTCTCTCTTTTTCATTTGTCTAATGATTGATTCCATCTCGGATTGTTTTTATTGACCTTGTCCAGTAAATTGCTATCATATTCTCGACTTTTCTCAAGTTCCCCCATTTTCTTTTCTATGTTGCTGATCTTTTGATCTGTGTTTTTCACCTGGCTTGTTAGTTCAAGCAATGTTGCCCTTAATTGTTTCCAGTTGTTGTAACTTGCTGTCCATCGGATCCAATCTTTTCATAATTAATGTAAACATGTCACCCTGGGTTGTTGCTACTCTCTGGCCATTTCAGTAATTAATTGACGTTCGCACCTTTCCATTGTTTGTTTCAAAATGTCGCCGGTAATTAATGCTCGTCAGTGACTTCAGATAATACGAATTGATTGGTACGGGCCAAAATATCTTTTCGGATGAGGCCAGGTTTTCGAATGGCCCAAATTTGAATAACCCAGATATTTTTTATATAGAAGAAGGAGAGTGATCGGGACCATCAAAGTATTTCGAATGACTCCGGGTATTTGAATGTGAGGTAGTGGAATAACCGGGGTTCGACTGTATATCATAAAAAAATAATAAAGTTTCTAGACATCAAGTGATATGTTTGACAGAAGTAGTGAAGGGTGGCAATATGGCACTCTGATTTTTTTTTTTTTTTTTTCAAAAAAAAAAATTATGGCACCGGGTTGAAAATTTATGGCACCGACGAAAAATTTATGGCACCTTGTGTTTTATCGAAAAAAGATTTATGGCACCGTATGTTGCATGTAATAAAAAACATGTCCTACCTGTTAAATTTAACTAGGATGACTTAAGATCTGATAGAGAGAAAGAGTATGACCTTACATACCAAACATTCTAATGACGCAATATTGTCATGTTGACGTCATGTTTTATTTCTTAGTTAAAGGAGGACCACTTCTTAACGTTATGTAAGTTAAAGGGGGATTGACAATTGTAAAATGTCCATTCGAGACATTTGGGTTGGCCCTGAAAAGGGCCGTTTTGTTTCTTATTAATTGTGGTCCATACCACACGTTGTACAGTCCCATCCCATCACATATCTCTTCATCCATCCTGCAAGGAGATGCAAATGACAACGGGTTAGATCCTTGTCACCTATGAAGTTCAGGCTGTGTCCCCATCTCGGTTGTAGTAGGGTAGATGGTACATCTTCAAAGGTAACTGACAGGTATTTAGGGAGATCTCCCCTTCTACAAGAGTGAGATATTGATCATACACCTCAACTCGGTAGTGATAGCTGTCTGGGTCGCTCTCTTGTTCCTCATAGCTGGGATTGTCGAGGAACAATTTTAGCAAGTCTGGGGTGGACATACGTGTGTACGGTCTCATGTTGCACTCATGAATAATAGAGTATAGAGTATGTGCACTGTTTTATAGTACCGGATTGACCTACTTTATTTATCGAGTGTGGCGCACACCAATCGGAGAACGTTATTTTTCATTCAATTAAAAAAAATTGATTTGTTCGACCTTGACCTGAAGTGGATTGACCTACTAACATACTTTTTCTTGACTATAAATTGTGTAATGCTGTGTATGTATTCATTCTTCACTATGAAGTTCCTTCGTAAGTAATTTCGACGTGCAAGGAAGGCGTTACGAAAGGAGAAGAAAGTGGAAGTCAAGGATGAGGGTATTAAGGAAGAGGGTGTCAGCCTGTACCCGAGTTTACCCCCTTTGCCATTGTACCCGGATTTGTCAGGGTTTTACCTGGCATATCCAGAAGCCAGCAGACATTACTGGCGGTATTTATATTTGAGTGAGTGCTAGACACTTCTCAAAAATAACGGTCCTTTTCAGGACCATTACAATGATGTAGAAAGGATAACTAAAACAATTGTCATATGATTTTTATTGTGTTTAACAACAAACATGTGTCATATAGCAACAATGAATTAAACGTGGGTCATAAAGCAAATAATGGACATAACACAACTTTGTTTTCGAATCTGGTGTTCAAATGTCACATTTTACGCTTCTTAGCTGGTCGGTTACACTATGTACTGCTTGTTGATGGGTGAGCCTCAGGACACACGATGCATGTGTTGACGCTTCTCTTGCGTTTCTTGGGTTTTACGGTAAGTTTCTCCAACTCAGAGACTGCGTTTACTGTAGATACAGTACTATTCATCCCTTTCTTAGGACAAGCGGATGCAAAGTGGCCTTGTTCGTGACAGCTGTAGCACACTGCAGGCTTTGGGCAATTAGAAACAAAATGTCCCGGTTCATGACAACGGTAGCACACCCGTACTGTTTGAGGTGTTGAAGCTTTCTCCGTACATGCCGATGCATAATGCCCCTTTTCCTGACAGCGGTAGCATGCCACTTGTCTTTCTGTTTCTAGTCTGATCAGCTTGTCACTGATAGCTTGTAGTTGTCCTTTTACCCAGAACTCAAATGTGTTGCAGGTCATTCTGAAGAGAGCAGTCTGAATCAGGTTTGAGAGTGATGAAGTGGACGGGTCACACTGCACTTTATAGGCCTGAGATCAGGTGGGCGGAGCTTAGATGTATAAAAAAGCTTTGCTCACTTACTTATAATCACAACGATGTCGAGTAGTGAAGAAAGCAGCGATGATGACCCACCTGCAAAAAAGACCAAGAGTGATATGCGGGAATATTATTCCATACAGCCACGGTCACAGAGAACTTCAAGAAAGTTTAAAACGAATGGCCACGTGTACGATGTTACATTTGAAAGATATAAAAAACCGTTTGAATTTACACATCAACTTTTCAATGACATGGTGAAACAGTTATAAAGAGAAGCACGGGTCAATGACAACGATCAAATTCGTATCTCCATAAATCATCCTGACCTAGCATTTGGTATCCACATTCCGTTCGGGAATGCAACACACATTTCAGGAGATACGCTGTTGAACGAAATAGAGAAAGTATCACAAAGCAACCACAAGTATGAGATTCATGACGGGCATCTCCAGTTAGAAATGACACATGTCATTATGCCTGAGGGAGGTGGTGGTAAAAGAAGAAAGAGAACGTTTGGATCGCACATGAGCATTGAGAACATGTCCAAAGTCAAACGAAGTATGGTGAAGATAGACAATGCTCACGACAGTATGTGCTTGGCAAGAGCAATTGTGGTAGGGATATGTAAACTCAATAAAACGGACGATACAGCCTGGATGAAGCGATGGCATTTGATGAGACAATCTGCAAAATTACTTCAAAGCCAAGAAGCCAAGACATTGTTAGATAGTGTGGGCATTAGTCCAAATCAACCTTGTGGTATAGAAGAATACAAGAAGATTCAAGCCCACCTTTATCCAGACTATGTGATCAAAGTGTGGCCACAATTTGAGAAAATGGACGTGTTGTTCAATCACCCACCTCTAACAGACAAAAGTAAAGTGATTCACATTAATCATCATGATAAACATTATGATTGCATTACATCGGTCACTGGTTTACTGGGATGCAGCTACTTCTGTGAACACTGTAACTACGGTTATAACAACAGAGAAGCTCACTTGTGCAAGAACATTTTGTCTGTGTTACGCATCGACACTATGCCCAAAAGAATGATTCTTTCCATGTGGACACTGTGGTAGAACATTTCATAGTCAGAAATGTTTTGATCAGCACAAAGCGAAACCAGGAAAATCTACAAAAAAAATCTGTGAAAGTGTATGGAATTGCAAGACCTGTGGTCAAATGGTTGTGGGCACAAAGAAGAACCATCTCTGTCCTGGCACTAAGAAATACAGGTATTGCAAGAAAGTTGTGGATGCAGAACATCAGTGTTATATCCCCACGTACAAAGAACAAGAGAACATGAAGTCACCGACTGTACCTTTCATCTTCTTTGACTTTGAGTGCCGATTTGATTTGGGTGAACATATACAAAAATTTTGTGTTGCTCTGCGTGCTTGTGGAGACTGTATGTGTCAATCCATGGAAAGCCCGTGTCAGAAATGCGAAGCTGTGGATGAGGCAAGAGAAAAAATATTTCGTGGTAACAACACCTTGTCAGAATTTTGTGCATGGCTGTTTCAACCTAGTCACAAAGGTACCACAGTGGTTGCTCACAACTCACAAGGATACGATGCACAGTTTATTTTGAGGCACTTACTGACACATGATACAGTCAAACCACAATTGATCATGAATGGAAGCAAAATTTTAATGATGAAAGCCCATCAAGTGAGATTCATCGACTCACTGAGTTTTCTCAACATGCCTTTGTCCGATTTCCCCGACACGTTTGGATTGACTGAGATGGCAAAAGGATGGTTTCCATTTTATGCCAACACGGATGAATACCAAGACTACATTGCAGACTATCTCCCCGTACATTTTTACAGACCCAACAGCATGAAACCTGACAAGAGAGAAGCGTTTCTGAAATGGTACAATGCAAAAGTGGCACAAAAGGCTGTGTTTCACTTTCAGTTAGAAATGCAAAAGTACTGCAAATCAGATGTGGACATCTTGAGACGAGGTTGTGGAGAGTTTAGGAAAGAACTGTTGGCCAGTGACCAAATTGATCCGTTCCTGGAAGCGACCACTCTAGCTCAAGTGTGCAACAAAGCTTGGCGTAAAAATTCAATGCCTCCAAAGACATTGGTTGTAATCTCTGATGACGGGTATCCAAACAAAACTCGATACTCAATCAAAGGGATTCGTTGGATAGAAACAACTGCTTCCATTGAGAATAAGCACATTCGCCATGCATTAAATGGAGGTGAAGTACAAATTGGACCCTATTACGTTGACGGATTCCACAAAGAGACGAACACCGTATACGAATTCATGGGGTGCTGGACACACGGTTGTCCAAAATGTTACCCAAGGAGAGACAGTGTGAACGGTTACACACTTCAAACTATGGAGCAGTTATACAATGCCACAACCTTTCGGTTGAAAGACTTGGCACAACAAGGCTACAACACAGTTGTAATGTGGGAATGTGACTTTGATCAGAAATGCAGAGATACTGTGAACCGTTTCTTTCCCTTCCAAGAACCTATTATACCTCGGGATGCTTTGTTTGGTGGATGAACCAATGCCGTTCAATTGTACCATGAAGCGGATACAACCACCAAGGAAGAAATCAAGTATGCTGACATTTGCTCACTGTATCCATTCGTGAACAAGTACAAAGCATACCACATGGGACATCCCAACATCTTAAGTCAAGAGATGATTGATATAAAGAACATTGGAAAGTACAAGGGACTCATCAAATGTCGTGTATTGCCACCACAAGACCTGTAGCTACCAGTCCTACCTATTTACTGTAACAAGAAAATGATCTTTACACTGTGCCGTACCTGTGCTGAGGAAGAGTGTGAAAAATGCAATCACACTCTGTACAAACGCATGTTGACAGGTACCTGGACCCATGTGGAAATAGCTAAAGCTCTTGAGGTAGGATACCAATTGGTAGACGTCTTCCACATCTGGCACTGGGACACATGGAGTAAAGATGTGTATAAACAGTATATTGACAAATACTTGAAATTGAAACAAGAAGCAAGTGGTTACCCTAATTGGGTAAAAACAGAAGATGATGAAGCCCGCTTTAAACAGAATATCTTTCAGATAGAGGGTAACGTGAAAAAGAACAAAGGAAAAAGAGCGTTTGCCAAAACCATGTTGAACTGCTTGTGGGGTAAGAATGCACAAAACAATGTTCAAACCAAAACCGAGTATGTGACTAAGGTGAACCGGTTGTATGACCTACTCTCCGACCGTCATGTCGCTGTGCAGTTTGCCGAGATTTTCGATCATGACAACTTCATGTTGGTGAATTACTCGGATGAAACAGACGCAACACAGCCCCATTCATCTTCAAATCCAGTGGTAGCTGCCTTCGTTACGTCCTATGCTCGACTTGAACTTTACACCCAGTTGGAAAAACTTGGAGATCGGGTACTGTATTTTGACACAGACAGTTGTATGTACATCTATGACCCTGACAAAGACAACATTCCAATTGAAGAGAGTCAGTTGGGAAAGTGGACAGATGAAGTATCACATGGACGCATTGTCAAATTCGTGGCATTAGGGCCAAAAAACTATGGGTATGAATATATCGATGAAAAAGGAAATCGGCATCAGAAATGCAAAGTAAAAGGCATCACTTTGGATTACAATGCTAGTCAGAAAGTCAATTTTAAGACTATGGTCGACTGTGTACAAGATCGCGAACATTACAAAACAGTCATCGCATATGAATCCCGAATCAAGAGACATAGAAATCGCAAAGTGATCAGTGAGACACAGACCAAGACGTTCCGCTCGATGTATACAAAACGCGTGGTCGTGGACAGATATAAGACAGTGCCGTACGGTTACCAACCGTCATAATCAGTTGGCTTGTGATCGTGTGCATAGCCTGAACGGTGGTGGAAACATACGGAGATTCCCGATGAACACTCTACCAGTAGAAATGCAACAGATGATCTACAGACATCTAGTTGAAACTAATAAGAAACCTGCTACATTTTGCAACGAGTTATTTTTTACTTGGGCACAGCGCATTGGAAACAGAATAATTCACCAGACGATGGAGGATCCCTCCTGTTTAAACCAAGTTTATTATATCTTTAGTGATGTACGAGAGCGTGATCTTCCACGCAGCTATAAAAGTTTGGTCATTCAACGGATTTTTGCTATTTACAACCTGCTACGCAACCTGATCTCTGACGTGTGGTACATATACATTGATACCCTAAACATTGATACAGTGGAGAAGCTGAACCGTTTTGATGAGCGTATGTATCTCAGATTTGCGATTAACTACCGGAACGACACCAGAGTATATACGTGCCATTTTACTGACTCCGGAACCTATCACTTGTGCACAAGTGTTATACATTTTTGGTAAACAGTGCGCCGCAATATTCAAACAAAAGAGGCCAAATCCTAGTGAACAGTTCTTTCAAGATCCCGATTTCAACAACTTAGAAAGGTTTGAGTTGGGAGACGAATCCCTCTGGGACACCTACAAAATAAGAAACTTCGCAGAGTACTTGCAAAACGAATGAGAAGTCAAAAAATGGAAAATACTTCACTACAGGAAAAAAATATAACTCCAATTCGGAATCCATGGCGTAGAGCTGTGTTATTGGCTGTGCGTGTACTTGGAATTCAATGAGAACAGGCGTTAAGACAATCCGAGGAACTGTTTGACGAAGTGCGCATGGCTTTAAATGCTATGGGATATACCATGATATTGCCGGAATGGATGATGTATAAGAAAGACTGATTCATGATGTGTGTCATAGTTTACATTTTTGACTGATGTTGTTCAAGTGTTTATTTGCTATGATGTATAAAATAAAATGTTGTCATGTCAATGCTGTTATTATTTCTTGGACCATCATGGAAAGTAGTTTACCTTTTCAACATCCTAGTAACATTTTCATCTCAGGGCCAAGTGGTTCAGGAAAGGCTCAATTTGTAAAAAACCTAATTGAGTACAAAACCGATTTATTTCATGTGGTACCACAACACATCGTCTGGTGTTACAAAGAATGGCAAAGTGCCTACGCACAGTTACAAGAACAAGAAGCTATCAAATTCATTCAGGGTATCCCTGAGGATGATGAAGAGATAGTAGACGATACAACCTTACCACACCTCGTCATATTTGATGATATGTTAGGAGAAAAAGATGAGGAGAAAATTAAATTATGGTTCACACGAAAAGGACACCATAGAAATGCCACTGTCATTTACATCACACAAAACATGTTCCAACAATTCAAGGCTAGTCGTACCATCAGCTTGAATGCACACTACATGGTATTATTTCAAAACACAAGAGATAAAGGTCAGATCAAAACACTTGCGAACCAAATACAACTACCCCATTTGGTGATGGCGTATCAAGATGCAACCTCTACACCCCATGGATATCTTATCATTGACATTCATCCAAGAACACCCGAACTGAGGTTTCCTTACCATCATCGTACCCTGTTTCGATGGAACGGGACCAAAGCTGTGAGAAAATTTGGTTCAGTAGCAAAAAAACAACCACCCAAACGAAAGTCACCAGCCAGGAAACGGTCACGACAACAACCACGAAAACAGCCATCCAAACGCAAGTCACCAGTAATTTAACAAACAAGGAAGAAGCAGGCACTGTAAGAAGAAAACGTTCTGTATTAACTGGAACACCAAAAGTATCCCCCATACTAATTCGACGTGATGTTACATCAGTGACATCATCCAAAGCATCACCACTTGTGGCCCAATTCTCTCCACTGACCTCATCTACTCCCCGTTCTATGTTCGATGAGTTCTCGGTTGGCTACACCACAAGGATCAATGAAGTTTTCTCCAAACCCTACAGTTCGACGACAATTGTTTGACCTTTCCAATTCTTCAAGTGGCGTTCATCATCATCATCATCAATTTTCAGTTCGACGACAATTGTTTGACCTTTCCAATTCTTCAACAGTGGTATAATAAAAGAGACCAAACATTTCATCATCATTGTCATCATGAAGCGCAAACAACCACTCGTTCGCAACATGCAAAATGTTGCTTGCTTTGACAGAAGCCTCGCCAAATTTCGAAAGAATGGTGGATTGTATTGCTGAATGTTGTCAAAACATTTAAAAGGCAATGTACCACTGTCAGAGGCTCAGAAGCGTCGATTGCATTCTAAGAGACAACACCTCCGACAGTTAGTGACCAAGAAAGTATCAGTTCGAAAAAAGAAAATCATTCTCAATCAGAAGGTGGTTTTCTACCCCTGTTGGCACTTGCACCACTCTTAGCCAAAACATGATACCTCTTGCTGTGAAATCATTCGGAAAATATGAAGAAGATGGCCTTTGTTCCAGTTCGGTTGTTGGAAGAGATGAATCGATGGAAGAAAGAACAACGACCTCGATTACCCCCATCCCCTCAAGTGAGTCAGACTTCATCATTACAGAAAGAAATGAATCAAGTTCTTGACGACAATCAATTGTCTGAGTCAGAAAAAGCACAACAATTTGGAGAAGTATTACATCACTTTCAAGTGTCACATAAAAAAGCACTCAAACCCTCCAGACGACACATGGCTGAGAAAACAACGAGTACAGTGACTGAAAAGAAAGAGGAAAAACCGATGACCTTGAAAGATCAAACTCTAGACAGTGTTCCAACGACCATACGGCGAAAGACTACTCTCTTGTTAAACATGCTGAAAGACCATCCTCACTTAAGTTGGGATGAACATGGCCTGTTAGAATATGATGGAAAACCCGTTGAAGGTTCAAATATTATTGATCTGGTCAATGATGTACTTCGACAACGGAAAGGGTCAAATCCACGAGGATGGGAACAATTTTCTACAGGACTGAGAGAGGTCAACATCCCACAAGTCGTGGGCAATAAACGTCGATGGAATTTCATACAAACACCAGATGATGATGAAGAAGAAGAGGAGGAGGAGGAGGAGGAAGATTTTTATGATAGTTTTGCCTACGCACCTACATCAAAGTATGTACAAAGAGAATTCACCATATCGCTACTTACTATGTGTCATTGATGTGTTTTCAAAATATGCTTGGGTAATACCCATCATTGACAAAACTGGAAAGACGCTCATCCTAGCCTTTCAGTCTATTCTAAAAGAAGGCCGAAAACCACTCTCTTTGCAAACAGACAAAGGCCGAGAATTTTTTAACAAAGAATTTCAGAAGTTTCTAGACAAGCATGACATTCATTTCTTCACGTCTGAAAACCCAGAAACTAAAGCGAGTATTGTTGAACGTTTTCAACGTACGCTTAAATCAAGAATGTAAATTTTTTTTTTAACAAAGAATTTCAGAAGTTTCTAGACAAACATTTCTTCACGTCTGAAAATATGTGGATGTACTGCAACTATTGGTACATGGCTACAATCATCGTTTTCATCGAAGCATCGGACGTACCCTGCATCTGTGTCTAGAGAAAATGAGCATGAAGTCACAAAGACATTGTATGGCAACCATCAAAAGAAAAATAAGAAATCAACTGATTTGAAAGTGGGTGATATAGTTCGCATCAATAAACCAAGCAAACATTTGCCAAGGCTATCTACCCAACTAGACAGTGGAATTGTTCAAAGTGGTTCGCATCAACAGAACACATCCATTGACCGTAAAACTTGAAGACTTGGCTGGAGAAACTATCGCCGGATCCTTCTACAGGGATAAATTCAACTATAAATGATGATGAGCTATACGAAGTGGAATCAGTTCTTGATCGGCGTACAAGGCGTGTAGGCGGTAAAACTTTTCAAGAAGTGAAAGTCAAGTGGCTTGGATATCCTAAAAAGTTTAACAGTTGGATTCCAAAATCGCATTAAGTATAAAGTATAAACGTCATGAACAGCATGTCTCAGTCCGATACCAGCAGTGTTCAGGTAGACAACAGTATACAGACAGGAAAAAGTGAGGTACCAAACAACAGAATCACTTTCTTGACACAGATTGTGATCATCTTTATCATCGTCATCGTGTCATTAGTGAACCTGTGTCTCAACAGTCCAGGTCGTGAACTTTGGTTGCCGCTGATGAGTACTTCTATCGGATACATTCTTCCAAACCCAAGTTTAAAATTTAAGAAATCATGAACTCTTTCTACATCACTCTCATCAGTGATAGTTCGATGGCATTGTACCCAAACAACACACAATGTTGTTTTAGAACCAAGCTGGCAAAAACCATTGATGTCGACAAACAAAATTGGGAAGTGGCTCTCGTGGAAATGATCGTTCCCACACAAGTCAGAAACATCAAGGAGGATGAAGGAAAATTCTACGTCGTGACTAAAGATCCAGAACTGGCTGCAGCCTTTTCACAAGTGAGAAACGGGTGTGAATTAGAAGGCAAAAAGTGGGCAATACCCCTTTGTATTCCTGCAGGCATCTATGCATCACCACAACATCTCACTGACGAAATGGACAAGGCTATTAAACAAGCCACTAAAACAATTTTAACTCAAAGAAACCTCACATTTGGACTTGATTTTTCCGGCTTGTCAAAACGTGTCAAGTTTACCGGTAATAGTGGATCAAAGATCGGCTTGGAACTTCATCCATCCCTCCTTACGAAACTTGGAGGAGAGGGAAGTACTGAGGTGTTTCCGGACAGAGACAACAGCAGATTCAAGTATGGTGTGGACCTCTTCACGAAGATGAACCATTTGTTTGTATATACCGATCTGGCAGAACACACTTTGATAGGGGATGTCGAAGCACCCATTTTACGCGTTGTGCCATTTGACACCAAAACAAAAGCAGGGTCTAATCCACACATGCACTTTGAATTTCTAAATCTACACTACATACCTGTCAGCAGATCATATTTCAACGAGATCAGTATCAATACAACCGGCGACACAGGGGATTCAGTTCATTTCACTCACGGGAAGTCGATGGTGAAGCTTCATTTTAAAAGACACGATGATTCCAGTTTACCGTGGTCAACCTCGACAAGTCGGATATGGTTTGGGCTCCATGTTCAAGAAAATGGCCAGCAACATCTTACCCATGATGAAACTCATCGTGAACTCAGGACTACAGACTCTGAAAAAAAATGGGCTTTAAACAAGGTATAGGAGCCGTAAAAGATATTCTGTCTGGCTAAAATGTAAAGACAGTGATCAAGAAACGGGGTAAAACATTGTTGAAAGATGTGGGTCAGAAAACTCTGAGAGGTATAAAGCTTCGAGAATTCAAACGTCGAATCATTCTGCTTCCAGCACGTCAAGGAGACACAACAAAAAAAAAAGAAAAATCTCATCACGACCGTAAGATATTTTTGATTGAACAACATAATGCAACACGGCTCTTGTGAGTGTAGCAAAACTGAACTTGATGTGACACATGTCCCACCTACCATGACATTATCCTGTGTCAGCACTGAGCAATTCATCTCCCATTGAATTTGTAATTCCTTCTCAATCAGAAAAGTGGACTGATATCAACCAGAGCTACTTGTACCTCAAAGTCAAAGTAGTCAAACCGGATGGCACTAATCTGGCTGGAGATGGAGAAACATCCACAGTAAATAATTTCTTCCACAGCTTGTTTAGCAGTATTGACGTGTACCTGAACAACAAACTGATCACCAATAATGCTGGCATGTATGCGTACCGGGCCTACATTGAGAATTTGCTGTCTTATACTACGGACAGTAAATAAACACAGCTCTACGCTACGGAAATGTGGAGTCCTGACACAGCGGGTCATATGCAAGAGCATACAGTTGCGGAAGATAATGAAGGATTTAAGAAAAGAACACGTATCCACCAGAGTCGTGTTCTGGAAATGTGCGGACGTCTGCATTTAGACCTGTGTTTGCAATACAAGTACCTCCCAAATTGTGTTGAGATACGACTGCGACTCAACAGAACCCCAGTCAGTTTTTGCCTGTTTGATGCAGAGGCAAAAATCCAGTTAATTTAAGCTGGATTCAATGTTCGGACTGTTGACCTGTTACCCGTAGTGGCCAACAACTTACACCAGACCATCGCTCAATATGGCATGAAGATCCCAATTCGCCGAGCTGAGGTGCAAATTTTCACCATTCCTGGAGGCCAGCGATCAAAGATTTGAAGATCATTTATGTCAAGGACAGTTGCCCAAACGTATCATTCTGGGCCTGGTAAAGAATACAGACATGAACGGCGATATGGCAACCAACCCATTTGATTTTCAACGTTTCAACTTGTCTAAGTTAGAAGTCAGTGTAGACGGAAAAACGACACACAACTTGCCGTTCCAGCCCAACTTTCCCACAGGAGAAATTTTGAGATCATACATGTCCCTGCATCAAGCCACGGGATTACTCGGTTTCAACCGCTCCATGGGTCTGACAATGGACAATTACATGCAGGGGTACACACTGTGGGGCATTGACTTAACGCCAGATCAAGGATCAGAAGAGGGACAGCTGCATCCTTTAAAAACGGGGAACTTGCGAATCGAACCTCTTGGTGACCCCATCAACGTGATTGTGTATGCCGAATACGACAGTCAGATAGAGATTAACGGGTCCAGAGAGGTTATCACAGACTATTAACCATGAGCAAATCAGGAGAACAGCTGGCCAAACAACTATACGAAGAAATCTACAACTTGAATAGGCGACACGATATTGTAAAGAGTTTAAACCATCATGTTGTGCATGAATTGCAGACAAACCTCTTTGATATCGTGAAAGAAAACTGTTATGGTTGCATTGTTGATCATCCCAGTCAGACCCAACATCCCCTATGTTTATTTAGCAGCAAACGTGAGTGGGTCGAGATGTTTCTGAACCAAAAGCATCATACTACGTCACGCGCACCTGTTAAAAAGATCCATCCCGGCACGTTTTTGTCTCGATTCGGAGGTAAGTTTTCATTTTTCTGTTTGAAATCGTCGTGGTTGAAATTTAATTCATTGCGCAACAAACATCTAAATGTCTCAATTTTATAATATCAAAGAGCATTTTCTGTGATATATGCCAGTTTATGAGAACATTACGTTTAAAATATTTTTTTCGTGAGATCCATCCAGGACTCGGGTCAAAAATTCTCAAATCAATCAAGAGTTCTGTTGATGCAGCAATTAATTTCCATAAACGATTTTAGCCGATTGTTTAATACATCATTAAAGTCATTTTAGACTTTCAATTTATGGTCAAAGATTCATAATAAAGGACAATTTCTAATTAAAACTAAAAAAGATCCATCTGGAACACTGCTTGAAAAAAAGATCCATCTAGGACTGGTAAATCGAGATATTTGAATTTCGTCGAATCACAAGTTGTTTATCTGTTATGTCATCAATATATGTGGTAGTGATAAGTAAATGGAGTCACATGAAGTGTCTGGGGTAAATTGTTGAGGATAAATGTAATCTGCGAAGAAGTTACTTTTGTAAACAATTGAATGACCTTTAGTATAAGATTATTTCTTATTTATGCATTTTTTTGACTTACTTGATAACGAGAATGCATTTCAAAACGAAACTGTGGCTCACATTTTGCTTTTCTGTTTGATGAATATGAACTGCTTTTTGAGGCTTAATGGACCTTTAAATAGGATTCATGAAGAGAAACAGCTAAATTTTAACTTTTTATAAAATGTTAAAAATTACAACACACCACACTTGGGGCAAACAAAGATTCTTTCTTCTGCATGTCGAGCGGAGTGTTCTTCGTGCTGCTTTTGACAAAACGATAACCGCCCACACTCCGAACATATGTATTTTGCTTCACCTACATGTCTCTTTTCGTGTCTTTTGAGACCGCTCTTGGTCTGCAACGCCTTTCCACAGTATGCACACGTTAGCATCTCAAATATATAGGAAATTATTTTGAGCATATATCACGACAAAAAAAAGCAAAATCTTATTTTGTATTAAAATGCGTAACAATAATTACACGTTGTATGACTGTTTCGTAAACAGAACTGTTTAACGAATATGTGTCCTAGATGGATCTCTTTTTCAAGCAGTGCCCCAGATGGATCTTTTTAAGTTTTAATTAGAAATTGTCCTTTATTATAAATCTTTGACCATAAATTGAAAGTCTAAAATGACTTTAATGATGTATTAAACAATCGGCCAAAATCGCTTATGAAAATTAATTGCTGCATCAACAGAACTCTTGATTGATTTGAGAATTTTTAACCCGAGTCCTGGATGGATCTCACGAAAAAAATATTTTAAACGTAATGTTCTCATAAACTGGCATATATCACAGAAAATGCTCTTTGATATTATAAAATTGAGACACATAGATGTTTGTTGCGCAATAAATTAAATTTCAACCACGACGATTTCAAACAGAAAAATGGAAACTTACCTCTGAATCGAGACAAAAACGTGCCGGGATGGATCTTTTTAACAGGTGCGCGTGACGTAGTATGATGCTATTGTGAACAGTGCATTAAAAAAACTGGACATGTATCAAGTGATGGAAAGATGGTACGCTGAACTACAAAACATGGATCTCACACGCGTTGAGAAAGCTGATGCTTATCAGATGTGGGCAAATATAAAGGCTAGTGTAGATGTGAACAAGACCCCAACATTGGAAGCTTTTGAGTGCGAATGGGCGGAACGAATTAAACAAGATTGGAAAAATGGAAACGATTGAGTTGCAGTATATTTTGGATCATTCACCAATTCTAGCTCCCTTGAATGCCGTGGTATGTGCTAAAGATCAGCTACCACAACGTAGACCAGATAATGTAAAAGCTTACATAGTGAATACCCACAATTCGACTCAACCTGGTGAACATTGGGTGGCTGTGTTTTTCAACGATAAATCGACTTACTACTTTGATTCGTATGGACAAAAACCACTCCATCGTGACATTCAACGTTTCTTGGAAAGACATGGACCCTATACATGGAATCTCATGAGACTTCAAGGATACAACACGTTTGTGTGTGGAGCATATTGTTTGTTTGCTTTGCATTTTCTTGTTCAAGGATGTGATTTAACACGGGTGCTTAGAGCTAAATTCTGGACAAAGGATCAACCTCACTTCAATTTGAACGATTCCAATGTGGGATGTTGGTTTTACCAGAACTATGCAGAATTGTACAAACGTGCAAGAAGACAAGTGTGTAGTCAGCACCAACAAACATGTACAGCTAAACATCCACCAAAATTTGGAGATGGTCGTGCGTGTTTTGAATTACTGACGAATAGTTTAGACCCATTCTACTTTCATTAAAGTGTAGTGTTATGTACATGTTGTTAATGAAATGAATTCATGCCATTCGTTTTCAGACTGTGCTATGGATAAGTCACATGGACAACGACTGCATATCTGACATGGACAAAATACAAGCCCGATACCAACGTACGCTTAAAATAACAACAACACTCAAGAGTATCCTAGCCAAATTCAGTGAATGTTACTCTACTTATCTATACTACGATGATATCTTAAATATCATTGAAGCACATTTCATCACCATAGAACATGTTGAATATCTGCTGAAGAAACTCATAGACAATCATGAGTAACCACTACTATGTGGAATAAAAAACGGCCCTTATCAGGGCCAACCCAAATGTCTCGAAAGAGACTATACCTCAATTGTCACCATTTTTTTCATATTCCCTTCAAAATGATTTTTTCATTAAAATATGATCCAATGTTTTATAAAAGTTTACAAAAATAAATATGTTACAAAAAATAGTCATCACTACTACAAATTTAACAGCAATTCTGATATGTCAATACAAAGTAGGTCAATCCACTTCAGGTCAAGGCCAAAGGCAATGCTATCCAACTCAGGTCAAGGTTAAACTTCGCGTTATTATCATTGAATGAAAATAACGTTCTCTGATTGGTGTACGCTAACACTCGATAGAAAGTAGGTCAATCCGCCTCAAGGCTATAAAAGCGCACCACATCAAGCATTCTGTCATATTCTCGCTGCACAACCATGGAAGAAATTCAGCAACTGATTGAATTTGTCAACGAATTGATGGGGTTGATCGAACAACAACGCAATGAGTGGAGACAACAGCAAGACCACATTGCACAATACCATCTGCATTTGGAAGAAATGCTACATCAGGTGATGTTGAGACAACAGCAACAAAATGAATATGATGCCTATATGCTCATGGAACATCAGGAGATGTTGAGGCAACAGCAACAAGATGAAAACCATATGCTCATAGAACAACAGCAGATGTTACAAGATGAAAACGATGTCATCGTAATCAGTGACGATGAACATGATGTCACCGAAATCAAGGACGATGAGGACAATGTCACCGAAATCAAGAAAGATGAGAACGACGCCATCGAAATCGAGGACGATGAGGTCAATACGACTTATGTTATATGGAGGCACGATGAGAACGAAGTCACCGAAATCTAAAGAAGAAACAAAACGGCCCTTTTCAGGGTCAACCCAAATGTCTCGAAAGGATATTTTACAATTGTAAATCCCCCTTTAACTTACATAACGTTAAGAAGTGGTCCTCATTTAACTAAGAAATAAAACATGACGTCAAAATGACAATATTGCGTCATTAGAATGTTTGGTATGCAAGGTCATACTCTTTCTCTCTATCAGATCTTAAGTCATCCTAGTTAGATCTAACAGGTAGGACATGTTTTTATTACATGCAACATACGGTGCCATAAATCTTTTTTCGATAAACACAAGGTGTGCCATAAATTTTTCGTCGGTGCCATAAATTTTCAACCCGGTGCCATACTTTTTTTTTTTTTTTTTTGGAAAAAAGTCAGGGTGCCATATTGCCACCCTTCACTACTGACAGACATCTCCCCGTCAGGAGTTGGTATAATGCAATATGAAAAAGAAAATAACTACAAATCACGCATTTTTTTTTTATTTATTTTTTTTTTTTTTTTGTCTATGAGAAATTACTCTATCGTGGAAAACATCCTCAAAATTGTCGGGAAAAAATGTCTAGGGCCATAAAGATCGGGTTGGCATTTCCTGGTCATATTTATTCAGGTCATCCTCCACATCAGTGCAGTCTGCGAAGGATCGACAATTTTACATATATATTACATATGGAAAATGTTTGACAATGTTGCTGCCATTGAATGGTTACCAAATAGTTTTAAGTTTTCACCAAGCCACAAGTTGATTACATAGGCATACTGCATATTTTAGTTGTATACATGCTGAATGTCAAATGTGCTGGTGTTGTTCATCGTTGAGAGTAAATGCACTGCTCCAGAACGTGATGAGTATATTCAAAAAACTTTCCGGCCTCAACTTGGGACAAGTTTGAAAATTTTAACTCTGATCATTTCTTTAAAGTGCAGATATAATTATTTATCCCTAAGGTTTAAACTTTTGCACATGGAGCGATATCGCTTAAAAACATTTTCTTTGACGACTTTTTGTTCTTGAAGTGAAACTCTGCCGCCTAACCGAGTTAAGATATGGAGCACGTGTTTATTATTCATTCAATTAAAACGTTATTCTGAGATGACATTTTCCCCACCTTACAGGATTGTGTTAAGTCAATGAAAATGTGTCTACAGTTTAAAGTGGTAATGATAAACCACATAAGGATATTGCACGATAGTAAGTCTTCTCTCCTTGTAACGTTAAATTTATGCTTTAAAAATAAAAATAAAAAGTTATATGATTAAACGCTTTAATATCGTAATGAGTATGGATGCGTAAATATAACTGTATAATTATATTGCTAACAATGGTAACATCGCAATATCATATTTCCAATCAAGCGATTTCAATTGGTTGTTCACGTTTATAAATTTTATATTAGTTTGCATGCTTGGTTTACGTTTTTCATGCTTGGTTTACTTTGTATCTGTTCATTGGTTTGGCATTGATGACATTAACGACTTGATTGAGTCTGCATAACAAACGACAATCAGTTCTTCCTGTTTATACCATATAAATTCGCAAATTGTAGTTACGTCTTTCTAAGCAACTTAATAATGGCAGTGGCAGTATATATATATTGTGTCTCGTTTGGACTTGTTGGGACACTCGGTCTTCAGTTGCATCACATTGTTTTAAATCCAGCTTTTAGGATCAGTCAAGGAGTGTATGATAAAGCCACTGGCGTGCCTTTG
Organism: Solen grandis; assembly: GCA_021229015.1. Lineage (NCBI taxonomy): Eukaryota > Metazoa > Mollusca > Bivalvia > Adapedonta > Solenidae > Solen > Solen grandis. Next base: position 58,270,268 of record CM037788.1, on the reverse strand, counting down.
TGGAAATGTTACTTTATGTGTAAAAGCCGACCGAAATGTGTAGCAATATCACATGATGATGACACAAAAATGTGCAGTTTCCACGAAGTAAGGGACTATGTTTCGATGTCGAAAACACTAAAAGTAAGCATCGTCGTCAGGCAAGCACCAGGTAAACATCCCGTAGATGGGCAGCATATCTAGATTGGGACTGTATTTTAGAGATTGGTTTTATCAAATATCATGTTAATTTTATATCTATTTCTTTTATTTCAAGATGAGACCTGGAACTGGACACTTCGCTTACGTAGTTACGGTATCCGGATATAACAATTACTGGTGTATGTGCAACTTTAACATGAAAATAAGATGACTTTAAATTGTGACATTCAATCCAATGCACGGAGAGCTTTCTGTGCCTTGTTTTATACATACATGTATTTTAAGGTTTGTCAAAATGAAAACTACAGTAGTTTTTTGTGGGTTTTTTTTAACACTTCTATCCGATATGATTTTTTCAAAAGTATTAGCATCGACGCTTTACTTAATTTGACATTAAACTAAAGAGGACAATACACATCTTAAAAATCTAAAATAAATAGAGCTCTCGAAGCTATGTTAAAAGAAATATTTTAGAAATGTAATCTTGAGTTTAATTTCCCACTGACAGTATATCAGTGCGATATCACGCCGCATACAGGTGGCATTAGACCATTATCCAAACACTGGTCTAACCGGTACTAGAAATACCAATACAAGTTGAGCGCCAAGTACGAGGGGGTACCATTTTAAACGATATGGTGTGTCGCGGCCGGGGATTGAACCCACGACCTCTCGCTTACGTTGCGAACGATTCAACTGCTCTACCACCGAGACCAGTAATTTAAGACTTATCTTAATCTTAAAATACAGTATTGCTCCTGGTCATCTTTCTTGATTTGCTAAATCTCCATCTGCTTAATGGCATTACGATTCTTAAGATTTGCACTTTATTCCAAGCATTATCTGTGCCTGAAATTGACACAAAACATTACAATTGTTGTTATTTAAATGTCATTGAAATACATTACTAATTTCAGCAAAATGTGTATTTGAACTTTATGCATAATAGTATATTAACATTTAATATGAAACACACACAAAAAAAGTTTAAAAACTTCTGAAAAGGCTAAGCAGAGTTGGGTACCATAATCTCGTAAAAACTGAGTTTCATGAAATTTGATTTTTTTTGGTTTTATACTTAATTGCTAATATTCCTGTCATGTTTTATATCACAGTGATATTTGTTGGCACCTCAATGATCTACAAGGCGGCCCAGGACTTCTGTGACTCTATTGGGGGTCGACTGTTACGTGTGGCAGAACTAGAGAAAGCGCGTCAACGTGGAGTACAAAATTGTGGGTATGTTATATGTATACATGTTTATATTCAGACCGAAAAGATCTGTCAGACCGGAAAAAGAAAAGAGAAATATGCAAACTATCTAGTTTTTGTTTTTCTTAGGTATGTTTAATTTATATATATCTAGTTTTAGCCAATTAAACATTTAAAATACAAGAATCGTGCAAGGTAAGTTAATAACAAGCAAGAATAACAAGGAAAACATTTTCCCCTTATATTTACTGTCTGAGGACAGAGGAGAAATCATTTGTTTATCAGACCGAGATAAAACCTGTAAGACATGTCTGCCGGTCTGACACCTTTTGCGAAGTATGTATATTTATTCAAATCAACGGCAGTAGTTCTTTTAAATCGCGATATCTCATGGATTCAAAAGTAAGAGTGGGGAGCAGTGGTCTGTGGTAAACAGTCGATTCGGGATCGAAGTGTCCTGCAAAAAAAAAAAAAATTCCTTGAGCAAGAAATTTACCACGCATTGTGTCACTTCACCTAGGTGTAAAGGTAGTGTAAAGGCTGTCATAAGCAGAGTAAAAGTCTTCCCAAGATGGATACTTGTATTGTTTGTTTGTTGGGTTTAACGTCCCACCGACAGTAACCCGATGACCAGTGGTAAAAGCTGTAAAATCGGTGAACGTGCCCACGACATGCAACTTAAACTGTAAAATGTAAATACTTGTACGAATAACTAGCCCGTTACCGGTAGATGAAGACCCCAGAATCTGTGTACATTATATCAGCCAGAGCAACAGGGTAGATCCAGTTATCATCTGGAAGTCGTGTGGACGGCTTCCTTACATAAACTTTCTGAATTACCCAGACCTAGGGTTAAACCAACAGCAAAAGATTACTCAGTATATTTGTCTTATATATATAACTGTTGTATTTCCCTACAGATGCGGTTGGTTGGAATCGAGAGCAAAAAAATACCCAAGGGTAACGCCCTATAGGAATTGTGGAAGTGGTCATATTGGATTGATCTCGTGTGCGACCCGTCCATTGGTCGGTGCCTGGTGTACCGTTCAGCGATACTAGGACGACGGAGTTCTTCTGGAGATCCAGTGATCTTAACATAAAATATGAAAGTACGTTGGTAGCCTCTTCATGCTTCATGTTACTCCAGCACGTTGAGCTTGTAAAATAAAGGGCATTTAATATGAATATGACATATGTACATACCAGCACTTTCATCTCTTTTGCAAATATATATTATATTTATTGATTTGGTAAAACACGCCTTGAGTCTGAGTCTAAAATAAACATTATATAGGTTTAAGTCGATGTTTTGCGATAGAATGATTTTAATAACAAATTAGAGGTTGTTCGTTCACTACATATCGTACTGATTTCTGATCAAGATGACAAAAATATTTTACCCCATGGGGGTTAGCTATGTGTATGTGTAGATTTTGCAAAGGGGAATAATTCAATAAACAATTCAAGTCACTCTATACAAAGTATTTCGGCAAAAACTGCATTTATAAAGGAAAAAAACTGTTCTAATGCTTCTACATTGTAAACGTCTATATAGCCGCCATATTGTTATTCGTACGAGCGACATCTACGTTAAATAAAAAAACGAATATTTATAGTAAATTCGGTTGTTTATCAACAATTTAACTGTTAGGTTTACATTGCTGTAGCTTCTTCTAAGCACAGTAGGCACGTTCCTACACACATTTTCTCAAATATGAATAAAATGAACTTGCTATTTTAACATTTTATATAATTGTGTCGAATAGTGCATGTACAGAAAATATCAAAATAAAATAAAACAGATAGATAATAGATGATAACCCCCTGGCACACCCAGCAGGAGCATATATATATATATATATATATATATATATATATATATATACACACAGACAAAGATAGGGTAAGCGCTGGATATCAAGCTTATGTTTCTAGGCGCTTGAATTTAAAATCAACATGGCTGATCAAGACTCTCTTTATTGTCACAAATGAAGACACATTTACTGTAAAAGTAATTCACACAAAAAGAATATTCAAACGTTTTATAAAGGGCACCATGGTAACGTACATGACTGCGATCCGATTGTTGTTTGTCAGTTTAGAAAGAAACTTTAAGTGTTTCAGATTATATATTCACTTTGCTATATGGTATTTTCATATTATGACAGAGGCAGAAACTCGTGTTTTAAAATCTATCCCTTTATATTTTATGGATTTTGTCAACATGACTCATAACATTGTTTGAATAATAAATGTATTACTTTTAGCCATTTTCTTTGTTAGCACAATGAAAGTGATTTCGATCAAAAGACTTCAGCCTTAAGTCTTGTGCATGAAATAAACCGTGAATAATCACTCCTGTCTCGTTCAGCACAGCACACAATCCTAACAATTGTGCATTTTAGCACATAAAATCGCTCTGCTCTGAACCCGACAAAAATGTCCATTAGTAATATATACTTTTTTCCAGCCAGCCCCGCTAGCGTATTTCAAACATTAACGCAAATTTCTGTCATGACCTTAATTGCTTAGATACGACAGAGACTTTGATTAAAGGTCGGTCTCGGAACATACTGAATGACAGTCATGAATTATTATAATGTAAAGGCTATATACAACTATACACCAAGTATAATGTTCGATCTAGTTAAATCATTTGCTGCTTGAAAATCCGCACAAGATGGTTAAAGGAAGATTCAAAACCAATCAGAATGGCCTCGCAAACAATGGGCTTCACACGCTAGGAAATCAAGCTACGTCCCTGACTTAAGTTATGATGATATTATAAAGCAGATACATTTCTAAAGCTTCATGAGATACTGAAAATCCAGCATAAAGATCTACTTTATCATCTTCTCAAAGTTCAATCTCGAATGACTGTTCGGCGTTTGAGGACGATCGTGGTAAAGAACATGCAAACGCTTTGTGAATAAAAAATATGAAATGTTCTTTGGAACACATGTGTCAACTGCTAAAGGAAGGAAAGTGGAACACATGAGTCAACTGCTGAAGGAAGGAAAGTGACATACAGAGTGTGACTGACAGACAGACAGACAGACGGAGAAGTGCTTTGCTTTCATCAGGTCAAACAAAAATGAAAAAAAACAATTGCCAAGGATTCATTGTGAAAAACAAAACAAATGGTACTTGTATTTGTGAAAAAAAGAAACCGGATATATTCCTATCATCTCTTAAGGGTCGTTTAAGATACATGTGTTCCTCCTATTACAGAACCCAAGGCTGTATTTGAGTGGGCTTTTATTCAAAACATATCTAAATTTGGACTCTAACTTATCGACAGCCCAAAGAATGTCATGGAAAGCGAATACAATTTTGAGAGAACTTACTTAAGAAATTAACCATACATGTTTTAACTTATTCAATTATTGAATAACGTCAGTCAATTTGATTACATTGTTTATATTTTGCACACAAAAAAGCTTTGGTATATTCCTCATAATTATAGTTCTTAGCACGTGCGTTTATGTGCTATATATGTTAATAGCTCGGCTATATGCTTACGCTTATATAATACATCACTATAAAATCTTTATAATTCAACATTCTATACTGTTATTTTCTCTCAAGTTTACAAATTTAGAATGTAGCTTTTCGTGGCATTGCTTTTTGTTACGATCAGTGTAGGAAAATTGATATACATGTATGGTTAAGTTTCCTACGCGGCGACTAGCAAGCTACAAATCCAGGAAAAGCAATTGCAACATTACTTCCTTTTATTATATATCTATAAATTTTCAAGACACAAGAAGTCATTATAAGTAGTTTCAAATATCTATAATTGTCGGGTGGTTTTTCACTACGGACTTGAAGTCACGCTTTCGTGACATTTGCCAAATCTCCTGATACTTACGATTCCTCGTCTGCGTTTACTTCCTTTTCGAAAATAGTCTACACGGCTGGACTCACAGTACCATATTTGGAACCGTTTTTGTCACTGACATAATACAGAATTTAAATTTGTCGAGTAGTACTTGCACTTCGTATTTTATATGTATTGTAGTCACAAAATTTATAGGTATGCAAAAAAACGTATATATGATAACGACGAGCTACTTTTGCAACTGTCTTTCTATCTTCCATTAATGTCAACCTCCTTCTTTGGACATCTGCGTGTTCAGCTGCAAGAATGTTAGTGAGTGTTGTGAAAAAAAATATAATAAACATAAAAGCAGAAGTTAAAAATAAAAGATACAGATTAGATTAAAAATAAAAGAAGTCTATTATTTCCCCATTCGGAGAGGCATGTTTGAGCTGGCAGACTGCCGATTGAACTGCTCAAAAATTGGACAGGCCACAATGTTAGGTTGCAAGACATTCCTGTGATAGACAGTTCGTGGAAAGAAGGAAAACCTGTAGTAATCAGTAGTAGCAATCAATAATCTATAAGAGAATGGGTGATACTGCCAAGATGGTTTTGTCAGTGGAATAAGATAGAAATGGGTATGGCAATTAGGATGTTGGTTACTTTATAAATGAGGTAGAGTTTATCTTCTATTCGTCTTTGATCAAGTCTACGCCACTGTGAAGACTGTATCATATTCGGGACACTTGATTTCTGGCCATACTCTTGTTTGACCAACATGAAAGCCTTGAGTTAGACAGATTCAATTGCGGAAATTTGAGCATCAGTGCTTATGATAATCAAAAGAAACGAATGTATTAAGTATATGGGTTATGTTTGTGCTAACGACGCATGTTGTGCACTTACGTCACGCAAAGGAATCAGAGGTCATACGTGTCAACGAGTAAAATAATATTTCATTTTAAAACAAAGGCTTGCTCTAGCCGATCTATCCAAAGCATCTGTTGCTTAACCGCCAATTGTTTTGTTCATGTTTTGACCCAGTATTATAACCAGGTACCGTCTATTGGATTTACCGGTAAAGTTTGAATTTGGCTTTCTATAATTGTTAGCGCATGCTTGCAAGTGTTGTTTAATACTGTGTGTCATATATGAACAGATTTCATCAATAGTTTTATACATATTTCTGTCAAAGAGTTATGTGTTGATTGCTACTGCAGCTGTTTAATTACAAACCGAACTGCGAAAGCCAATATAAAAATTATGTGCTAATTATTAAAAATTGGTTACCGGTTATGCATCTTATAAAAAAATTAAAGCAGAGTACCGGAACTAGCAGTCAACTGCTGATCATAGAGGCTCGAAGTCGCATAGGATGAATTTCGATATGAATCGCCCCATGGAACATCGAGCCTCTGTGTTTCTGCAGCCTGTCCAGTGAACATAACAGTCGCTATCGTGAGAACTTTGGGAAATCCGCATATGATGTGCACATAAATGGATAATCAGCTAAATGCAACATGTCCGAAATGTTACGAGAAGGATGATGAGGGAATCACAAAACCGAGTAAAATAATAGGTTTGCGGTCGTGAACAAGCCTATAAGCAGGCGTGCGTTCAGTACGCCAAACCGTATACAACCGTTTGTTTACAGTAAATGCATTTTACAACCTTAGTTTCACCGACTTTACAACTTTTAGCTATTGATCTCCCTGGGGAGTGTCTTTCACTCTGCTTATTGCAGCACACATTATAGCGCCAAGAAATTATACAACCTGTCAGATATCCATTTACACCTGGGTGAAATGACACAATGCGTGGTCAATTTCTTGCTCAAGGAAATTAGCAGTGTCCTTGGCAGACTCGAAGCTTGTCCTACCACTGGACCACTGCTCCCAGTCAGCAAGTTTGTCTGTAGATCAGGTATATGTACATTATGTACATTATATTGTTGTATTGGGGTTTACTGTCGCTGCGATAGTATTTCAATCATATGGCGACGTCCAGCTAATTACAGGTGGAGGAAGACCCCGAGTATACAGAGGTACCCGGGTAGAACCACAGACCTACCGCAAGCAAGCTGGAAGGCTATGTATATTATAGTGTAGGTATATGTGATTATAGTAGGTTCAGGTTCATAGATGAATTGTTTGGCACACTGAACGCACTCTTGATAACAACACCCAAAGCACCCGACTGACTGATGTTCAATCATGGGTACCTGGAAAGCTGATGGTATTGCTCCTTTTTTTAAAAAATAACTTCAGTTTTGATGATATTTGAAAATATTACCTTTACCGATTAATTTCGTCTAAGTGAAACAATCTTGTCATCAAACTATTGGTCGATAAAATAATTCAATAAACATCAAATATATGTTAAAAAGGTAATTTACGAAAGCATTCAGATTCAATGAAATTGCGACAAAGTCAAAACCATATTATGCATTTGAAATATAGTACATTATTGTACAATTTCAGAATAAGAAAAAATGTATTCAGTCAAATGTATTTCTTTGTACAGCCAATAAATAAGTGAATGTGAGAAACATGAACCATTTAGTTACCCGCCAACGACTGCGTGTTAATATTTCCATACCTTAATTTGACTGTTCGCTCATCATGATGAGTAAGAAGGCATTCAGAAATAGTTATAGTTGATTTTTCTGATTAGGGCAATGGCGGGTAAATTAGACAGTCTGGTAATTCCGACACCTTTTCATATATTTATCAAATAAATGTAGAAGAATGTACAGGAACTTGAATTAGGATATCGCATACATGTGTGAATCTTAGTTCGTTGAAAAACGTATCACATGACAACAGTTTACCTGGGTACAATCAACAATGCACACTTACACATCACAAAAGCGAGGATGTTACAGGTATCTTTAACAGGGTCCTCTTTTTTCTTACCTTCATTATCTTGGTTTTTAAGTAAATTATAGACATTGCAATGTTTTGAATTAAGCAATGCACGTGTTTGTTCCATACTGTACCTGAAAAGTTCTGGATTAGTAGGTTTATTCTTTTTGTCTACCAGGTGGGTGATTCCGTTCGTCACCCCTCCCCCATACACATAAATTAATATTGTCCTAACTTTATGCTTGCAGTCTTTTGGTAGAAATAACACAATTTCTATCCAGATAGACATAAACCAAATCAAGAACATCGGTAAAAAAATCCATCAACGACTGCGTGTAAGCATTGCCATATCATTTATTTCTTAATATTTTTAACAAATGCAGTAGTATTTTATCCATTTGAAGACGTTACGGGCGGAGGTAGGTCATGAGGGATCTAGGAACATTATGTCAGACACCGATGACTCCCGGGTGGAGTAACTCGAAGGCTGCTTCACATGCAGCACCCCAAAATACCCAGACCTGGAATCACAAACAGCGCTGACGGCAGAATAAGGGACTAGGAGAGTTTATGATAATTACCCAATTTAGAATCCATAAACAAGAAGCAATTCGTTTAAATGAGGCAAATGCCAACCTTTAAAATACCTCTGCAAACCTCTAACAACAGGAATACTGTGAGTTTTGAATGTGCGTGAACTGTGTGGACTTTCATCTTTAAATTGACCGAATTTAAAAGTTTAAACACGAAAAATGTGTTCATATGACAAAGATGTCCCCACCTGTAGCCCTTGTAACAAAAAACAACATAACTGTAGCCTTTGTAGGTGATAAACACAAAATTGCTTTGTGTTCATTGATTCGTTTAAACAAAAAGGTATGATTAAAAATACAAAAGGATTCTGGTGGTTTTAGGAGTAAATGAACAGTGTTACTCCAATATTTTGTTCATACTTCATTATTCTATTTTTCAAGCAATTGTATATACACAACAGGTGGAAGAAAGAGGCGAAAATCCAGAAGCCAAATTAAGGCTCGTTAAATTGGCTTGCTACTTAAATGTAAAATAACATGGAAATCGAAGATAACTTACCAACAAACTATTTTTACTATCAAATTACTATGCACAAAACTCATACTTCGGACAGATTAACTCAGAACAAGGGATTGGTAAAGAATTGTGTGGGTGTTCTTACTCTCACTATAAAGATGGTAACTGCTAAAAGATATGGAAAATTACAGAAAAAACTATAACATCTATAACAATTTTTGCAAATATTAGGATCATCATTTATTTAATAATTTTCAAGAATTTACTCTTCTGTTTCTTTTCCTATCAATATTCACAGGTAATTGAACTACATGATTTTACGTGATTTTACAATGGGCCACCTTCTTAATGTACTCTGTCAGCCTCAGATATTTCAAACAGCTGTCTGTTTACTGCAAGCTGTTTCAGTTAGCACACAGACAGAAGTTCTTTTCAACTGGGGAACACATGCTGATGTCAAGGTGAACTATAATTGGTCGATCCTCCAGCCAAACATCCTTCAACCATGCATTTTTTGTCACACGCAGGAAAGTAAGGTGTTTGGGTGGCTAGCCGTCTGACATGGTGGTGTAGTGCCAGTACTAATACTGGCCATCGTTTCTGATATGTTTCTAATACCAGCTTCATTGACTCTGAAGCAACCTTCTAAATTTAGTATCTCCAGTTGGGTAAACTTGACCACATCTCGCTGCTTTTACTTTTGCCAATACTGTATACTGCAGTATCTAATAGGTCTAGATATATAAGGTTTGGTAAATTTACTGTCTTGAGCAATCCAAAATGACCATCAGCATTTGACTGATGTCAATCTTGTCTGAGTGTGAGGGGTATGCTCGTATGCATGCAGTTTTCGTTTTCATTTTGAATGTCTTTTGAGTGTGGATAGAGCTCCCAAAAATATTTTACATCCTTTACATATAGTTTGCTCTAGTTTAAATTCGTTAGACTATTAATCCCGGTTGAGGTAGGCAATTTTTTTGAAATAGAAGTCAACTGATTGTGACTAATTTAAACCATAAAGATGGACTATAATACATGTGCTTAAATATGTGACCAGCTTTACATTAGTTCGCTTTCCATTTCAAGTTATACGGAAAAAAATATGATTAAGTATTGGTATAAAATGTTAAATCAGAATGACTCGTCAGTTGTGAAGTAAATTTATAATATATTAAAATGATTGCGATAATTGCGTTACATGTAATGGAAACAATAAGGTATTTCCTATAAAGACATATTAGTGAGTCATGGTTTTATGGAGGTGGGGACTAATAGTTAGTCACTATGATACCATTCCAGAGATAAGAATAAAAAGAATTGAATATACTTATCTACAAAGGTGGTATTCTGAGAATAGCAATTCTAGTCTTCTGCAATCAGACATAACTTTGGATCTAAGATTTACCTGAACATTTTCACAGAAAATAAATATAGAATTACACATCGAGATTCAGAACGTCTTCACGCAATCGTTATAGAGAAACATGGCGACTACGATATATATCTATTGAACAGAGATTATGCAGGTCTTGTACAAATTGGATATTAAATATCATTTTCTATTAGTATGTCCTCACTATCGAGATCTTCTGAATAAAAATTAAACCCTTTTTCTTCCACTGGCCAACAATCTTTAAATTTTTAAGTTTGATGTCTGCTAAATCGAAGAAAAAAAGTTAAACCCTTCCTAAATATATATTTTTGGCAATTTTAAATTACTTCAATATGCGTATTCTTTTACAGATGTGGAATTTGTAACAACATATTTTTTTCAAGTGTTTGTTTATCATATATATTTCATTTTCAAGTAAATATTATTATTGGTACTAATAGTTGTATTATGGACACTGTCATTATGAACACTTGGATTTTTAATTTTATATTAATTTGTATTACTTTTGATGTATGCTGAAATATTAAATTTTTTTATTGTAATTCAATTCTTTTGAACATACAGATCAAATGATTTGGCAAAACCAAACCCAATGTCAACAATCAAATGCAAGCGGTACATGTTTGATATATGCAAAACCAATTAGAACAAAATGCAATATGCATGAAAATGCATCCTGATATTTTAATCAATAAGTATAAATCAAAGTACTGACATTTTTATAGGATGATGTCGCATTTATTTTGTTTATCAGAGTAAAATTAATAAACGAGGATCAAATTTACAAGCGATGCCAATAAACCCAATGTTAAAAACCCGCCTTCACTTTAACACGGTCTTTTACAAAAAAAAAAAAACACATTTGTCTAAAATGTGTTAATAATCGATTCTGAGAATAACACGTTTGATAAACTGTTATAAAAAACAGTAAATGTCCAAGCAAATATATCGCAAATCGATTTTGGTATGTCGCGGCCGGGGTTCAAAACCCACGACCTCCCGCTACCGAGGTGGACGCTCAAACCACTCGGTCAACGGTGAGGTCATATATATTTAATAATGCAAAAAAAAAGCTTCAAAAGTAAGTATTCCCGGATTGGAATCAAACTTGTAACCCTTTCTGGCAACGCCCTCGTGCCGTTTATCCAAAGTATCTTATCCACTGGACCAGTGGGACAGCAGTTTCGTAGAGACAATTTGTCGTCTACATTTAAATTGGTTACCTGGTAACATCCCAGCCACTGATGGTTCAAAATATCTCCGAATGATTTGCGATATATTCGCTTGCACTTTTGCTATTTTTTTAAATAGTTTATTTTTTTTAAAGCAGGGAAACGGGAAAAACAATCCTTGAT
>CM037788.1:58208330-58258330 GCA_021229015.1 Solen grandis | reverse complement strand
GTCAACTTCTTGTTTTTTTTAGTTTAAAGTTATTGTATACATGAGATTAGGTTTGACCTCTATTTTTAACACAAAATAACTAAGCAGCTTCTTTCATGATCAAATATGTGACACAAATGTAAATATCAGCGTGAAAAAAGAAATTGTCTATTTTCATTGATTAATTTTCGTATATTGCTCAAGAAAGATTAGGTTATAGGGTGCTTTTCATAGAAAACAAGCAATTCAAACAATTATAAGCTTAACAATACCTTTATATATATCATCGTCGAATACCCAAGCCAGGCCGCTAATATCATCTATTGGCCATTGGGAAATAGGCAAATAATGTGTTGTTTTTCAGCAATAATTGATTAAATTATCAACCAATGAAAACGCGGCTGATTTGAACATGTGTTTCATGCTTGATGACATTTTGCAACTGCGATGTCACAAGCTAGCACTGTTCATTTATACCAATATTGACACATTGCGTCATTTTGTTTATGTTTCGAACAGCTGTATAAATTGACTCTCTGATTGGTTTTAAAAAAAACATGATGCCACCCATGAAAAACGTAATTTGACACACCCTAAACCGACAAAATGTAGATGTGAAATCCCACTGCCGGATAGATGATATCAGCCGGTGTGGGTATTAGACAATGTATAAATATGAAAAATATCAAAGTATATTTTATGTATTTCAGAGTCACATGATGTTCAAACTGTCTCAGCAGTCAGACCGGGAAAACATGACTACTCCAAACAATATGCCTGTCTGTTTTGTGGAAAGCTAGACTACAAAATCACCAGACACATGTGCACCTGGCACAAAAGCGAAAGGGAAATAGCATTGCTCCCACCAGTATCAAAGAATAGACATTCAGATGCATTTCAGGAGAGGGAGAGAGCACTAGACAAGCTAAGGAATCAGGGTGATTTCATGTACAACATCGAACAATTAAAATCAGGCGGAGGGCCTCTTATAATTGCGAGGAGACAAGAGCAGGGAAGACACTCATCTGCAGACTACCTACCACGTCAGCACTGCTAAAAGTTTTACATTAAAGCAGAACTTTGGAGGCATGCGAACAAGTGTAAATTTGCCCCCATTTCTAAACATGATCAGGAAACCAGTCACATAAAAGCATCTAGAGCATTGCTGTTTGGAGCAGGAGTTGTCAATCAAGAAACAAGAGGGCCATGATGGCCCTAAATCGCTCACCTGAGATAAATAGCCCTCAGTGCCAAACATGCTAAACATACTGCTTTAGAAATAGAGATGCTGAGGTGTAAACAGTGAAATTTGAGGTTTTCAGAAATTACTTAAGAGTGCAAACAAAGCCAAATAAGCCATTTTATCGAAATCATTGCCCAAATAATAAGAACTAAGATGTATGTTGTGACGTCACATGACGTCAGATGACAGAAGTTCTAAATGGATCAAGTTTATTTTAACATCATTTGTGAAAATCTGGCCAGTAGTTTTGAAGAAGATGATTTTTTAAGTTTTCATATTTTTTTTCTTTCTGTTGCCATGGCAACCAGAGTTCTACATGGATCAAGTTTATTTTAGCAACTTTTGTTAAGGTTGACCCAAGGATCATCCCTGCCAAGTTAAATCAAATTCTCTCCAGTGGTTTCAGATGAAATGTTGATTAAATTTTCCCCTATATACATATAAGGCAAATAAGCCCCGCCCCTGGCGGCCATGTTTTTTACGGTTTGGAAAAAATTTAGCAACTTTGGTAGAGGTTGACCCCAGGAACATCTGTACCAATTTAATTTAAAATCTGGCCAGTAGTTTTGAAGAAGATGATTTTTAAAGTTTTCATTTTTTTTCTTTTTGTTGCCATGGCAACCAGAGTTCTACATGGATCAAGTTTATTTTAAAAACTTTTGTGAAGGTTGACCCAAGGATCATCCCTGCCAAGTTTAATCAAATTCTGTCCAGTGGTTTCAGAGGAGATGTTGTTTATAGGTTTCTCTATATACATATAAGGCAAATAAGCCCCGCCCCTGGCGGCCATGTTTTTTTTACGGTTCGGAAAATATTTAGCAACTTTGGTAGAGGTTGACCCAAGGGACATCTGTACCAATTTATTTTAAAATCTGGCCAGTAGTTTTGAAGCAGATGATTTTTAAAGTTTTCATATTTTTTTCTACTTTTTGTTGCCATGGCAACCTTGAGTTCTACATGGATCAAGTTTATTTTAGCAACTTTTGTGAAGGTTGACCCAAGGATCATCCCTGCCAAGTTTAATCAAATTCTGTCCAGTGGTTTCAGAGGAGATGTTGTTTAAAGGTTTCTCTATATACATATAAGGCAAATAAGCTCCGCCCATGGCGGCCATGTTTTTTTTACGGTTCGGAAAATTTTTAGCAACTTTGGTAGAGGTTGACCCAAGGGACATCTGTACCAATTTATTTTAAAATCTGGCCAGTAGTTTTGAAGCAGATGATTTTTAAAGTTTTCATATTTTTTTTCCTTTTTGTTGCCATGGCAACCTTGAGTTCTACATGGATCAAGTTTATTTTAGCAACTTGTGTGAAAGGATCATCCCTGCCAAGTTTAATCAAATTCTGTCCAGTGGTTTCAGAGGAGATGTTGTTTAAAGGTTTCTCTATATACATATAAGGCAAATAAGCCCCGCCCCTGGCGGCCATGTTATTTTACGGATCGGAATAATTTTAGCAACTTTGGTAGAGGTTGACCGAAGGAACATCTGTACCATTTTATTTTAAAATCTGGCCAGTAGTTTTGAAGAAGATGATTTTTAAAGTTTTCAAATTATTTTTCTTTTTGTTGCCATGGCAACCAGAGTTCTACATGTATCAAGTTTATTTTAGCAACTTTTGTGAAGGTTGACCCAAGGATCAACCCTGCCAAGTTTAATAAAATTCTGTCCAGTGGTTTCAGAGGAAATGTTGATTAGTTTTCCCTATATACATATAAGGCAAATAAGCCCCGCCCCTGGCGGCCATGTTTTTTACGGATCGGAAATTTTTTAGCAACTTTGGTAGAGGTTTTGGTTTTGAATGAAATATTTCAGATTCCTTTTTCTTTATCTGCTGCCTATACATATACAGAGAACTATATACAGAGAACTATAGATCAGGCTCAAAACAAGCTATCAGACATCATCAAGGAAAGAACATTTATCAAGGTATTTCTCTACAAAAGTCAACAAGAGATGGACAGAAAAAGCCATCAGTAAACAGTCATTTTGCTGTGGCAAATGTTAATTACACTCTAGAGGCTATGCATGAGAGAAATGCTGCAGGAATAGCACGAGATAAAAAAGCATTGGTGCATACAGACATTGAAGTTGTAGAAAGGCCTAGCAAGTTCTGGATCAAAGTACAGTATGAAGATCATGATTGGGAGAAAGACTGCAATAGGACGCTTACTATAACTACATATCAGTTGATTAAAGTTAAAAAACTTTCAGAGAATGAGGAATGCATTGCCACTCTGAATTCTATATCAGTATCCAAGTCTCGACTTAGTGGTCCAGGTGTCAGTATTGTTAAAATGTCGTATTTTCAGAAAGAAAGTATTTTTAGACATCTGAATGAAACCCTTTACCTCATGTCAATAGCCAGAAGTTTCACATTTTACAGTTAATGGATCACTTGTTCCTGAAATAATTTTTACTGTAGACGGAGGTGGGGATGAACGGCCACGGAATAAAATGACTGCATTTGCCATGGTTCTTTTTAGAAAACTTAAATTTGGATAGAGTAAAAGTAATCTCCTATGCTGAAGGGGACTCAAAACGACACAGCGTGGAACTATATCATGTGGCTGAGAATAGGGCGTTAAGTCAGGGAGGTGTAATTGACTCTCACGGAATCCATGCTAGTGAGCATTGTGAAGATGGCTCATTTGATGAAGATAAGTTTAGGGAAAACATGACATATGCTGCTCAAGAGGCTGTAAACAGAATCAAAGAAACCCCATTTTCAGGGCACAGATTTGACAGCTACTTGGCACCTGAAGAGGAAGATTGCGTATTTGGAAAGCATGTTGAAGAACAGTGTAGGGTACTTTTGAAGTCTGACAGTTTCGAACACATGAAAAATAGCAACTTTGTTATCAGACCTGCTGGCAAAGTATGGAAATCTCTGTGTGAGCAGTTTCATTTAAGAACTGAGCAAGCAATCAATGCATCAGCAGTTTATTATGAATCTGTCAATTCTGAATGTACTTGGCAGGAACATTACGGTTTTACTTGTTACCGACCTGATGAAGAGTGGAGGTGTCAACCCATTAGGCGATTTGAAATCCAACCCGTTTTGGATGTGTCAAAACTGCCAGTTTCATTATTTGAGTTACCAAGCTGCTTAAGAACTAGTACAGTATTTTGAGGAAAGTAACACTGAATTTCCAAAGTGGTTGAAAATTCCTGATTTTTTTCTTCCGTCACGAAACATTCATTTTGTACTGGAAAAGAATTCTGTTTTTTGTTTGGAAGATACCGCGCGGGGGATATTGTGTCATATGTTCAGGAAAGGAAAGAAAAAGAAGCTGTAAAGTCAGGCAAAAAACAATCTGTGCAGTCATTTTCCGGAGATATTGGAAAACTTACTGTTGCACAAATAAAATATGCACTTGACAAATTTCATAAGAACTACACAAGGCAACAAAACAATAAAGCAGATTTACTGCTTCTATTATCAGCTGCACTGAAAGAGAGCGGTTTAGATGAAAATGAATTTGTAGATAACTTTAACATTTTTTAAAGCAGCTTATTGACTTTAAGACGATTGTGTGTTTATATTTAGTTCTCAGTTTTACAGGTCCGTTCCGCCTCTTCATGAGGACATTATAAACTACTCAAAATTTGCTATTAGCACCAAACGCTATTTTCCCCCATAGAGTTACATGAAAACACAAGCTTATTGCAATGCTATTTACCTTAAACAAACGCGTTTGCCTGCCATTTTTTTTTTACATACAGTTTTTGTCAAAATTATGGACAAGATACTCAAATGAGAGGTACAACGATCTGGCCAATTTCTGCCTTTATTGGGCAAAATTCACAAAAGTGTGTGTTTTGATTAAAAGGGGGCATTTAATTAAAGTTAAATCTTGTGTCCAATACAGAAGAGTGTTCGTGAACAAGCCAACGTCCTTAAAAGTACTTCATTTAGAAAAAGGGATTAATTGGATGATCAAGGTTCTGTATTAAGCCGACTTTGAATTTTAAGGTGTTTTCTCAAAATCAGCACTTTCTTGTTTTGATTTATTCCAATTTTTGAGAAAATTTGAGATGATTTAATGAATGTAATTAATTTTGGAAGATAAACAATTTTTTTCTATACAAAAGAAAGATATGTTTTAATGTATAATTTAATGTAGCTTGCATTTGAAATCGGTTGTCTTAGCATGTTACTCTACGGGAAAATAGCATTTGCTTAGCAAATTTTGAGTAGTATATATAATGCAGATCTCTGTTGGTGTTGTGGATCTGATTATAGACTGTCCAGTTACTGTGGAGTTTGATAATTTGTGTCAGCTGCTCCACGTCTTCTACTTAATTTTAAATTTTGTGCAATTTCCACAAAATCTAGTAGAATTATTGTCTAAGTGTCAAACAGCTTGGAACCTGACCCGACTCCGAGTTACTTGGCGTCTGGTCTGGTTCCAAGCTGTTTGCAATGGCTGTTATATTCACCGTTACCATGCCAAGTTTTAACACTTGAGAGGTTACAGTTTTGGTCAAATCTTGATGAAACTTGTTCAGAATGTTTACCTTGACATTTCATCGAGGCCAATTTTTAATCTGGGTCATAACCTTGTTAACACTCTAGAGGTCACAGGGCATTTGGTCAGAATATCTTGACAATATCTAGGTTAAGTTCCAATTTGGGTCATATGTGGGCAAAAACTAGGTCTCTACAGGCCACATTTGTGAGGCAATTTTGATGAAGCTTAGTCAGAATGTTTGTTTCCCTTTCATGGTCAGCGAACAGAATTGCAACCACCGTTTAGCCCTGCGGGTATCTTAAGAGGCGAGTGTGATTTTGAGATTCTCACAAATACATAAAAGTTTGTTTGTTAGCTCCATGGTGAAATAAAATGGAGAAATCAAAATCTTGTGTTGTTCTTGTTGCTTATGTTTGTCCAAACTTACAGTAACTGATCGGATTTCGAACCACTATTTTGATGATCATGCTTGAATTTATTAATCACTCCACTACCTTCCATTACATAGAAATACATAAGTGATTAACACCTTATTTTTTTTTAAAGTGTATCCAACCATTTGAATGTATGCGTGTTTGTATTGTTTCATCCCAACTTTTGCTCTCTTTCTTTCCCTCTATCTTCCCTTTTGAGTGTGTGATTGTTTGTTTGTTAGGTTTAACATCCCACCAACAGTATTTCCGTCATTTGGAGATGTTTTCTACTTGAGACATATATAGTGCCAACACACTGCAGTGTCACTCCATAGACATGTGGCATGATACTTCACTGGTGACCCAGTCAAATTATCTTGACACCAGACTAACCAGTCTAGGCCTGCCCAGAAAGATGTATTAACTGACCGCCACCATATGACTGAAATATTGTTAAGTGCGGCTAACACCCAAACCAAACAAACAGAATGTTTGTTTTGGCAATATCTAGGCCAAGTTCAAATCTAGTCTAGTGCAGTCAAACACTAGGTCACCAGGTTAAATAAAAAAAAACAAACTTAAAACTGAAGGCCACATTGTTTGGACCAGTGTTGGTTTGGTTTAACAACCGATCAACCGTTTCCTCGATCGTTAAGAGGTACTTACAGTCTACATAAAATCAGAGCTTAAGTGGCCGAGTGGTAAAGGTGCACAACTCTCAACCTGAAGATCATCCGTTTGAGTGGGGCTTGTTCTTCTGACCTCACAAATAGACACCACAGTAGGAAATGGACTCTAAGAGTGATCGTATAAGCTCCAAGTCACAGTCGAGTTAAAATTAATTGGTACACTTTGACTCCATTATAACGTTTTTCTGGGGGTTCAAGAAATTGACATATCACCATAGAAGATTGGCCGTATAAGTAATGCAGTTACTCCTTTATAACAGATTTTGGCCATTGGGAGCCATGAACACATACATGTAGTGTTATAATGGTGTAGTGATGTAACAGATACTCTATCATGGAGTCCAAGTGTACAAACTAACAAATACCTTTTGGTGCCATAACGGGTGAATTTCTCGGCTAACACTGCAAGTGGCTATCAACTTTTCCACATGAATCGACGATGGGAGGCAAATGACCTCTGACAGAAAGATTCTTCTATCAAGTCACCACTATGACTGTAGCCGGCTAACCACATGAGCGCATTCTAGACCTCTGGATTGACAAACTAATACACTGCACTATGCTGTTGTAGTTCGCATCTGGTTCATGAGTGGTCATAAACTAGGCTTGGTCTGGAAGTTTGTATATTTTGTTTTGTAAAGTCATTTTGAGTAAATTTTGGCAAGCAGCAAACTTGACCACCAACATTGTTAAGGTTTGCCTATTATTTTGATTATTCACAAAAATATTTGATATTTTATTTTTTAACAAATTATGCAGACTTCCAGAACATTCCTCAAGAACTCAAACAGGCAAATCACCATAAAGATAGAAACTAGAAGCTGTAAATAGAACATACAACAAGTTTATTTAAGTTATCATGATTTACATTTCCAAAACAGTAAATTCGGAGACCATGAATGTAAATTGTATTTAATTGCTTCAAAACTTCAAAATTTTCTGTATTTATTCTCAAACATGAGGAGTCCAGTCAGATGTTGTAGTTGTATTGGGGTTTACCGTCGCTGCGATAGTATTTCAATCATATAGCGACGTCCAGCTAATTACAGGTGGAGGAAGACCCCGAGTACACAGAGGTACCCGGGTAGAACCACCGACCTACCGCAAGCCAGCTGGAAGGCTTCCTCACATGAAAAATCCGAAGTCCCTACCTGGATTCGAACCCACAACGGTGAGGGGCTGAGAGATTTAATGTTGCTTTCTTGCTGCATGTCAGCTGGCTTGTTCTTACCAGCTTGCCCTTTCTTATTAACAAAGGCCCCAAGTTTCACTCGGACACTTTCATATTCCGATACACCCTCGGTACCCAGGCTATTCATATTCTCATATGATACACTGGGCAAATCGGCTAGCTAAAGTTCGTAAAGCATGAATATTTATTAGCTTTTTTCGACCAATTGAATGAACTGTAACACAAAGAGAGAATCTCCTTTTTGAAGAGCTATCAACAAATAGGACAAAATGGCAGCGGCCATGGAAAGGCAATGTGCGATTTGTTTCGGAACAATTAGAAACAGATCATACCGTATGTTAAACAGCGAGAGCAGTTTGTCTCAATGGGGTTACATTTATCATATTCTTGGGGTGGATTTAGTAGGAAGTGCGTGTAACTTTTGTACCAACAAGTTTAATAGAATATGTCGATTAACGGAAGAGTCCAGAACAAAAGCCCAAACTTTGATGATTGAGAGGGATCGAATCTTAACAGAACTTAAGGAACTGCCAGGTGTGAAAAAACCGAAAGGTAATTTTATTTACAGAACAATGATATATTTAGTAGTTTAATTGTTGTTGTAGTAAACCTGATAACTTATAAAGAACTGTACTTAGATCGTACAAAGAGTCTTCGTACTCAGTTATTCTTAGTTTTTTTTTAATGAGAAGCAGTTATTACACTGTTGCGCCAATAATGACAACATGCATCCATACCCCAACATACTCTTGAGTGATTGGAATTCAATAATGTATATCAAGTTAGAAAATTGATACATAGATTAAAGGTAGACGGACAAAGCGTACTATTGCACAACTTGACAAGCGTACCATTGCCTAAGCGTACCATTTCCGGACGAAAAGTACTACCTATATATTTAATTGTTGATATTGTGGTGGTGCACTCAAGTGATTATGATAAGGTGTTAATGAGTTTGTATTGGGATGACTTAAAACAAGAATAGTTTTGTTTCATTTTATTATTCATTAAATGTAAGTAACATGTAAAATACAAATGAATAACACATTTAATGTAATAGCACACATGTATGTATTTTGCATTTTTACAGCACACATTTTAAATTTGATAAAAATACAACATACATATACAAAACACATTAATACACTATAACATGTAACAATAACACACAAATGAATACAAATAGCACATTTATATATTAAAAGATTTCTCTTCCTCATAACTTTTTGTGCGTATGTAAACTCAGTTCATACATCTAAGTTACATCTTTGTGTTAAAATAAGTAATAAAATAAAGTGGTACGCTTCATCCTGGTATGCTAGTGCAGTGGTATGCTTCGTCATATATTCTAGATTAAGATGCAAATTGTCACACAAAATTTCAAAATGTGAATTGTGTTATTGATTTTGATTACATGTACATTGTGATTGATTTTTTTAAGAAATGTGCATAGTCACACTTGTATGTTACAAGTAGACATTGTCTCCAAATGACGGAATAAAATCCCTTTTATAAATAATTTATCGGTCAAGTTGTGTATAAATATGAATTAGAATTTCAGAATTCAAAAAAATCCTGAATTCATTTTACACACAATGGCAATATATTCCAGGGAGCAATAAGCGTTCTATTCACGAAGCTGTCACCCCTAATACAGTTACACCAAAGAGTAAGAAAAGTCTGTTTGTGACTCCAAAGAAGAGTGTCACACCAAGGTCAAAGAAAAAAGTATCGGAAAAAGGAACACAGACCAAAACTAGTAGCCAAGATTTTGATGTGAAGGTAAGTGATTCTGGTAATCTACTTTAAATGATGAGAAAAAAGCAGGATAAATGAAAAATAAGTGTTAAATAAGTGTTTAAATAGTGTAATGTCATCAGGGGTTTTCTTAGGTGGATGCCCGCTTGCCTGACCCAGGTTAAAACCACTGTGGGCAATTGATTTTATATAGAAGATAATTTCGAAGGCAACATTGTTTGTAAATGAAATTTATGATTTGTTGTATTTTTTCATCATATTTGGGGTTAGTTACTAGCCAAATGTGTTAGATACATAAAAACTATAATTGATTTTAATATTACTTTGCATGTGTTTTGTTTTAAACTTTAATAAACCCACTGAAAGTCTGGCAACATGTTTTTATGGTTCATGGTTTGGGGAGGGGGAAGTAAAGTCAAACCCCATGTCATTTGTATTTTTGTTTAGAAAATTATCAAAATATGACATTTTATTTTTTCATACATTAACTGATAGTTTTTTATTGTTTTATTTTACTTGATCTGCTATGATCATACACTTCTCAGCTGAAACATGAAAATATTGTCAGAGGTAAAGATGTTGTAGCTATTCGTATGCTAAGCCTTAACCATAAATCTTGCTGTAGTTTAAATTGAAATTGCAGAATGAAAAATATATTTCTTTATTTTGTCATAGTCTCATGATAAGCAATTTGACTTAATTCTGTTTTATTTTCAGGTTTTAGTCAAGTATAAGCAGCAAGACAAAAGCTTGTGAAAGTCTTGATAAACAATGGTACAGAGTCAGCACTCTGTAAACATTTGTCAAAGTTCTCCAAATACAGATCTGCAATGAAGGAATGTGTGATTAAAAACATAAGGCATGATGTAGACCAGATTGTGAAAAACAGAGAGGATCTGCTTTGGGTTATAACTGTTGACTCTCTTTTAAACTTTGATTGGACAAAAATAATAAAATCCCTTGACAACAAAGTACCGTCACTGATGGCTATGTTAAGGTCTGTGGTCAGTGGGAAGAAGAGACAGTACATACCTCATCTTGTTATGGCCGCCAGGATAATGTTGTATGCCAGGAACCAAAAACTGAACCTAGTTCAGTTTGTGTTGGGTTTAGTTCTCGACAGCAGTGGTTTGAACAAAGAGGTAATATCATCAAATTTATTAAATCATTTTAATATTAATCTTTGTTTAATGCAAAACAGGACAGCCTCTGCAGGTGCATTTCGTTATTAAAATTCCATTGTCCCTCCCCCCCTAAAAAAAAAGTACTATGTAAAATATCAATCTTGACCAAAACTCAAAAACGAGTAAAATGTAATCATTAAGCTTGATATAATGCTATGTTCATCAGAAAAATGTTATATGTTGAAAAAGGTTCATCACTCTAACCATTTGAGCATTTTCACCATTTGAGGATTTTCTGGGACTAAATCAAAACACGCTTTTGCTTCAGGTGTGACTGACATCCATATGATTTGATAAAATTCATTTCTAGATTTAAATAGTTTTATGTGTTAGTATTTAATTACATAATTTTAATGATGGCCTGTTCTGGTGGCCAAATGGTTAGGGTGTCAACCTTGGAATGAAATGCAATGCAATTTCTAGTCAAACAACAAACAAGGATAAAAAACTATGTACCTGGCTTTTAGGTTGATACCGGATTATATACGGTGAAGTGATTCTGCCATTTTGTTCGGTAAACGAAACACATTATAAATAGAAGCTATCCGTATCAACCATAGGCAATTATAAGATGAAAATGATGACATGTAAGTTTAAGAAGATAAAACAATGATATTAATCTAGAAAAGTTACCAGGTCCGAATCGGCCGCTCTATAAATAGCTAAGGGCTGTTCCAGGAAAATCGGGGGGGGGGGGGGGGGGGGGGGGACGCCGATCTATTAAAATTCGGTGGGTGGGGGCAGGTACATGGGATAAAATTATGTTGTTTGGGGGCAGCATTTTTGCAATTCTAATTTTGTTGTATTGGGGTTTATTAAACATTCTAATTGTATTGGTGTGTGTGTGTGGGGGGGGGGGGGGTAAGTGTTATTCTTAATCATAATCTTGTCTGTAAAACTTCTGTAAAACAGCGGCCAGTCGGAGCTGATAAGTACGAAATAACTTATGTACGAATCTACGGATCGAACATTTTTGAGTACGAAAAAGCGTGATATTTCAAGACATGGTATTATTTCGGCACCGCAAAATATGGCGCTGACCATGGCAAGCGTGGAAGATGTGGCTCACTTTCTGGGCAAAAACAATTTAAATTTGCTCATTAACACTTTCAAAGGTAAATATATCTGATCATCTGACATTATATAAATCCAGTTCTCCTGGTTTCCTTGACAAGTCGTCAGAAAGCGATATTTATGCCGGTAAAATGTTTGGGTCCTCGACGTCCAGATTACACGTGGGTTACTCTGTAGCCCACTAATTTATAACTTATTAACAGGCATTGGAAATATTACCGGATTTTAGGTTACCGTTAATTGGTCCCGAAAAGTAAATGCTTAAACTATTACATATCTAGAAAAAACAAACTTTACATCTACATTTTTCATCATAACACACAAAGTAGTTCTGCACTTCACAAAGTAGTTCGGCTATTTTCCCGCCACATGATTCATCAACATCATGGCTACTCCAGCAAAGCGTAAACGTTCCGACACCTTGTCAGTCAATGGAAACAAGCAGAACGGGCTCACACTTTTTCAACGCTATAGTGCAGACGGAGAGTGGATACGAACATCTGGTTTCATGGAAATCTGAAGCTTATCAGTCCTTCAAAGACATGGAACAAGCCAGGTAAATCATAGATCTGTTAATGTTTTGAAAGCTACAGTGTTTATTGTTAACTATGTCACGGAAATACATGATTATGTTTGCTTAAACAGCATTGGTTAACTCCAAGTTCGTCATGTTCATGACTAATAGCATCAGTTCAGTCCCAATATGATTATTACAATGTTCCCGTTTCTCGTCGGGCTTAGCTTCGACTGTTTTTCGTTCTTTCTCGACAGAAAACATGGCGCTATCACACATATGCAACACAAATACCATTGAAAAATGTAGTTTTAGTAACCTATGAAATAGCTCGTAACAAAATAACTGCACGCCCATATGATGGCTTTTTTGACATGTTGAGAGTAACTGAACGAGAAATTGGCGAATAGGGGTCTCTTTTTAAGGATGAAATCGTAAGAAATGTGTATAGTTTATTCTCTTCTATTGAATCATTACGTTTAGTATCCGTTGTTATGTTGTTATGGTACTTTCGCTTTGCCAACCCGTCGAATAGCTGCTGGTTGGACCCTTGTATTGTATACATGAGAATATTATAACAAGAGGGCCAGATGGCCTGTGTCGCTCACTGAGTAGATGGCAGTGTTAGGCATATGACAAAATTGGCATCTAAAAGTGTTTTAAATTTGACTAAGTGACTACATATGATCCTACTGAATTTGCATCAATGGGAATTCATGCAGTCATCATTCATATTAAGTTTATGAAGACTGGGACAAAATGTAGGCTCTAGAGTGTTCAAGGTTTTTTAGATTGACTGTGACTAGTTTTGATTCATGTGACTCATTTTCAACTCATCATTATATTAGTACAAACATCTGACCAAATCTATTGAAGATTTGGCTAAAACTGTGGCTCTAGAGAGTTCACAAGGTTTCTTAGATTTGACTGGTGACCTAGTTTTTGATCACACATGACCAATTTCAAACTCATGCAAGATATCATGTAGACAAACATCTGACAAAATTTATGAGATTGCCAAAACTGTGGCCTGTACAGTGTTCAAAGGTTTTTCTAGATTTGACGGTGACTAGTTTTGACCACTTACATTTTCGAACTCATCGAAGATATCATTAGACAAACAACCTGACCTTTTCATGAGATTGGCTAAAACTGTGGCTCTAGAGTTTCACAAGGTTTTTCTAAGATTTTACCTGGTGACCTAGTTTTGACCAATGTAGCCCAATTTCGAACTATTGAGATATCATGTAGACAAACATCCTGACCAAATTTTATGAAGATTGGCCAAAACTATGGCGTAGAGTGTTACAAGTTTTTCTAAGATTTGACTGGTGCCTAGTTTTTGACCCACATGACCCAATTTCGATCATCCGAGATATATGTAGACAAACATCCTGACAAGTTTCATGAAGATTGGCCAAACCTGTGGCTCTAGAGTGTTCACAGCTTTTTCTAAGATTTGACCTGGTGACTATTTTGACCACATGACCCAATTCGAATCATCTGAGTTCATGTAGACAAACATCTGACCAAGTTTCATGAAGATTGGGCCAAATTGTGGCCTGTAGAGTGTTCACAAGGTTTTTCTAAGATTTGACTGGTGACCTAGTTTTTGACCCACATGACCCAATATCGAACTCATCCGAGATATCATGTAGACAAATATCCTGGCCAAATTTTATGAAGATTGGGCTAAAACTGTGGCCTCTAGAGTGTTCACAAGGTTTTCAAGGATTTGACCTAGTGACCTAGTTTTTGACCCACATGACCAATTTCGAACTCATCCGAGATATCATGTAGACAAACATCCTGATTAAGTTTCATGAAGATTGGGCCAAATTTGTGGCCTCTAGAGTGTTCACAAGCTTTTTCTAAGATTTGACCTAGTGACCTAGTTTTTGACCCCACATGACCCAATTTCGAACTCATCCGAGATATCATGTAGACAAACATCCTGACCAAGTTTCATGAAGATTGGGCCAAAACTGTGTCCTCTAGAGTGTTCACAAGCAATTGTTGACGACGGACGACTGACGACGCACGACGCACGACGCACGACGGACAAAAGGCGATCACAAAAGCTCACCCGAGCACAAGTGCTCAGGTGAGCTAAAAATCGAATATATAAAAATCGAAATCAACCCCAATGATTCATGTGATTTACTACATACTGTCCAAAATGTGACTCCAGAAATTGTTAGATAAAGATCAATTTACTTGCAACACCATATAAAAAAGAAACCAACTTGATTAGATCATATGCTGCTAGAAAAATTTACCATTTTTTAACAACTGCTCTTGTTTACTGACTTTTCCTTTTGAGATATTTATGTCAACCTCATAGTATGTGACAATTCAAACTGACCCTTAAAACTGTATGCTTAAACTAGTGCCACTAAACCTTTGAAACAGTATTCTGTATTTGAATGGTAATGTGGTATCCCTTGTTTGGGCTTTTACATGACAGTTTAGAGATCTTCTTATGCAGGTTTTTAGCTCACCTGAGCACTTGTGCTCGGGTGAGCTTTTGTGATCGCCTTTTGTCCGTCGTGCGTCGTCAGTCGTCAACAATTGCTTGTGAACACTCTAGAGGCCACAGTTTTGGCCCAATCTTCATGAAACTTGGTTAGGATGTTTGTCTACATGATATCTCGGATGAGTTCGAAAGAACTCTCTAGAGGCCACAAATTTGCCCAATCTTCATAAACTTTATCAGGATGGTTTGTCTACATGATATCTCGAATGAGTTCGATATTGGGTCATGTGGGGTCAAAAACTAGGTCACCAGGTCAAATCTTAGAAAAACCTTGTGAACACCCTACAGGCCACAGTTTTGGCCTAATCTTCATAAATTTTGGTCAGGATGTTTGTCTACATGATATCTTGCATGAGTTTGAAATTGGGTCATGTGGGATCAAAAACTAAGTCACCAGGTCAAATCTAAGAAAACCTTGTGAACTCTCTAGAGGCCACAGTTTTAGCCCAATCCTCAATAGATTTGGTCAGGATGTTTGTGTAATTGATATATTGGATGAGTTTGAAAATGAGTCACATGAGGTCAAAAACTAGGTCACCAGGTCAAATCTAAGAAAAACCTACATTTTTGTCCCAGTCTTCATTAAACTTAATATGAATGATGACTGCATGAATTCCCAGTTGAGTGCAAATTCAGGTAGGATCAATATGTAGGTCACTTAGTCAAATGTTAGAAAAACACTTTTAGATGCCAGATTTTTTGTCATTATGCCGAACACAGCCATCTTACTCAGGTGAGCGACACAGGGCCATCTTGGCCCTCTTGTTTTCAGCCTTCGATGGCTGTTGTTGTGCCAAGGCTTTCAGAATTTCTTGAATCCCTTATATGTTTTATACATAAACTCCTTAATATTACATAACTGCAGTCTGATGGGTGTCCTTGGTCTGGCTCATTTTCACTTTTTTTTTTATTCCTGCTAATTTGGTATGTAGACTGGGTTTAAGAATAGTAATACAAAAAAGATTGGCCATCAATTAATTATGGGCCCCCTTCGAAGAAAAAGAGGCATATTGCTTTGCACATGTCATCAGTCAATACGTCCAGAGACCAAACAATTTCCAGTCAATAACTTAAAACCCCTGGGCCTTGAAACTTCAAACTTAGTATGGAGATTTGTGCTGACCAGTAGATGAACCTTATTGTTTTTAGTGTCATTTCATCATAGGTAAAGGTCACAGTGACCTTCGATGTGGAAATGGTGTACCATACTTTTTCCAATCAATAACTTGAGAACGCCTGGACGTAGCAACTTCAAACTTAGTATGGATGTTTTTCATCACTGGTATTTAAACCCTTTTGGTTCAAGGTCAAGGTTACAGTGTCTATGGATGTGAACATAGTGACAATACCATTTCTGATCAATAATTTAAGAATGTCTCTACATAGGACATTCAAATTTTGTATGGAGATATCTCTAACCAATTGATAATCCTGTTGTTGTTGCAGTCATTTGGTCAAGGTCAGTGTTCTTGGATGTGTAAATGGTGACAATACCATTTCTTATCAATAACTTTAGAACACCTTGGCTTAGAAACTTCAAAATTAGTATGGAGATCTGTGTATGGGGATCTGTCATATCTAATAGATGAACCTTATTGTTTAAGGTTTCATTTAGTCTAAGGTCAAGGTCACAGTGAACTGGGATGTGTAGATGGTGACCTCACCATTTCTGATCAATAACTTGAGAATGTCTGGGTCTATGAACTTCAAAATTAGTATGATGATTTGTCATGACCGGTAGATAGAGCCTATCATTTTCCAGTTCCTAGGTCAAAGGCCAAAGTTGCATTTATACTGAAATCATTAATTGAGCATGCCAGGGATTATGAAAATAATGTTCACTTGAATGTAGATATTTAAACTATTTTGATATGTTCCTTTACAGGACTCCTGTTCACTTGGAAAAGTTGCAGACCATTCCATCGTATACAAGACGTGGAAATTTTGATTTCAAATTTGGTCTGTATCCCAAATGGAAAAACCATCTACAACATTGCATTTTGCAGCTAAACCACCAGAGGATATGGTTAAGGAAATGACATTGAAAGAAAAACATGATAAAGCTACAACATTTCAAAAGGTGCAAATTCACTTCAAATCTTACAACTTTATTTAAAGCTAAATGGTACATCATAAAGCAAGGCTTTAATAAATAAACAGAAGACTAAAATAAAAATTAAAGGATCCTTAAAGTCTAAAAATTAAAACATTTAAATCTGATGCTTTTATTAGCATTCTTGGTTTTGGAACACTCTGTACTTTCCGTTAGTGGTTGTATTCCATTTCCAACCCCACTGAGGGCATGTTTACATGCAATGTTAAACATGTAATACTATTAAAATGCTTCAAAAATTGAATGTAGTTAATGTTTAGTTTTCATGCCTCTACCACTTACAATGCAGGGCGTGCGATGCAAGTAGATTTGCCTTTGTATATATTCATGTGTGTTTGTATGTTGGTCCTAATAGTTTGTCCTGAGCAAAACTTGAAACTGCAAGAGGTATAAACTTGGTATTTCATAGCTGCACAAACTTTGATAAAAAAAAACTGCAGCACACAGGAACCATTACTTTGTTGTGCATGATTTAATATTTATTGCACTTTGTTATTTTTATGCCCTGCCAACTTCGTTACAGAACATATAGTTTTTTTGGGTCTGTCTATTTGTCTGTCACAAGTCAAGTTTACCTTTGCATTTTAGCTGATTTTCAGTTAATTCTTTAGGTCAATTTCTGCAAAAGTGTTTATTGTAATAATTAATGCTTTGCATTTCTTTGAAATAATAAGTGTACTCAATGACAATTTCATTCTGATTCTAGGTCAACATCACTGCAAAGATCATCCAAAGCTCAACACCAGTGCCCGTTTCTGACAACGTTACAAAGCTGTGCTTGAAAATAGCAGACAACACTGAAAAAAACATATTTGGAACAATCATATTGAAATGCTGGCCATCAACAAATCCTACAAAATGAAAAACATTACAGTGCGCCAGTTCAACAATGAAAAATCATTGTCTTCCAGTCCTGACTCAACTTGAATCCTGTGATGAGTTGCTCGAAGTTGTAAAGGATTCAGAACTCTTGGAAACTGTTCAAAGCATTGACAGTGCCGAAATATTAACAGGAACATTTTGTCCATTCTGTAACACAGCAGTCATTGCCAATAATCAGCTACCAACAGTGAGATGTCCTTCGTGTAGAAGAAAATTCAAAACAACTTCTGTGATAGAGCAAACAACTGCAACCATAAGCTGTGACGGGAGAGATTATTTCATAAACAAAAATCTTCTCGTGGAAATCCCAAATTTCGAAACCATGAGTGTGGATGAACTTGAAGATTACCTGCTGTTGAACATGGTTGCTGTAATTTCAGATAGATCAGTTGTGAAAATTATTCAAAAATAACTGAAAAGCTCTCATTGTAAACACATGATTTGGACTAGTGCAAAGATAATAGCTAAGGCATAAACTTCTTTAAAAATTTGCGCATGTTAAATATTGTATTCATCCAAATATAACTCTATACTACAGCAAAATCTAAAATAACTTTGATGAATTTCTTAACTTTTGTAAATTGAATAAATAAACACATAACTAAATATTGCAACTTACAGGGAGATTATTTAATTTACAATATTTAAACTGAAATTGTGATATTAAGTATAATGTTATATGCCAAAAAAGAAACATCTTCTTTCAAGATCCCAGAAAACAACTTGACTATTATTTTTGTACTAGTCAATATTTAAAGACTTTGTGAACCATATTAAGGCTATTCCAGGAAAAATCTCCATTGGAGAGTAGGAACAACAAAAATATCAAATTTTCTAGATTAAGGGTTTTAACGAAAATATTAAATCCTGTTGGTATGAAGTAATTGAGTTAAAATTCTGTTGTTAAAGGTGTTTTTTGTGTCGCTTGACTATAGTCACGTGGCATACAGGGGTTACTTTTGTCAGTAGCAGTGTCACGGAGTGCAGTGCGCAAGAATCATAAATATCATAAATCTACCTTGTGCACTTTTTTGATCAACCTCTACCAAAGTTGCTAAATTTTTTCCGATCCGTAAAAAACATGGCTGCCAGGGGCGGGGCTTATTTGCCTTATATGTATATAGGGAAAACTTTAATCAACATTTCCTCTGAAACCACTGGACAGAATTTGATTAAATTTGGCAGGAATGATCCTTGGGTCAACCTTCACAAAAGTTGCTAAAATAAACTTGATCCATAAAGAACTCGTTGCCATGGCAACAAAAAGAAAAAAATGGTATTTTTAAAAATCATCTTCTTCAAAACTACTGGCCAGATTTTAAAATAAATTGGTACAGATGTTCCTTGGGTCAACCTATTTATCTCAGGTGAGCGATTTAGGGCCATCATGGGCGTCTTGTTGTGTTATTTAAGTTCATAAAAAATCAGACATGGTCCAGTGGTAGCAAGCGAGGTCCCATGAATTCCTAGTCTCCCAGGAGCTTTAAGGGATATTTCTTTTAAAGCTACTATCCAGTGTATGTGATAATATAAATAGACAATTTAAAAATACTATTCAAAAAGTGAAGCTTAGGCTTATATTGGAAGCCATGAAAAATTGCCTTTCATACCAGATATTCACATTATTTTCATTTAGTACATTATGGTTTGTCTTTCAAATTGAAGCTAAAATGATATATGAGAATTTCGTAATTACATTTAATACAATACAGGTAAATCTCTTTACATTAGCACTGATTATGACAGCGTTTTCTTTTAACAGTAGAAGTCTTGAGAACTTAATTGCATAATCTTTCTATGCTCATATTCTGTACATCAGCAAAATAACTGAAATAAATACAATTGTTGTAAAGAGAGTTGACTGTAGAATGATGATACAACATCTATTCATTCTTGCCATATCAGAATGATATTTGAAAATTGTTGAAATATTCAATCAGCAGACTCATTTGTCATCATTCTTCAGTGATTTAGTATATTGGAATACTTACAAACATTGGGAATACTTGGGATGGTCGGTCCACAATGTTTCTGTACCTATGCTCCATTATTGCAGGTATGTTGAACATGCTCATGGCTGGTATTTCCTCAACCAAGATTCTCTCAATTAACCAGGTATAACTTAGCCTGATAGAAAAAGAAATGATTCAGTGAAAGATGCTATTGTAAACCACTTCTCTCTGTCATTTTTGTCTTTAGGTTGAACACCTAAAGTGAACCATTGGAAGGGGGGGGGGGGATACAAAAATATCACACGTTTTAGTCTTCCAATATAATGTTACTGTATATCTGTGTCTAATCATTTATAGAACAAAAGGAATCTGGCCATTATGGATAAAAATAACATACCAACTGATAAAAGTGTCTCTTTTCACATTCAAGAAGATTAGGCACTGCAAACATATCTATAACAAAGGAAAAAGAAATCGCAACTTGATTTCTCTACAAAATGCTTTTATGTTTACCAGGTGCAAATGCTGTATGAACTAAAAATAGTCTCAATTAATTTACATTTGATTCCATTTTGCATACCTCAGGGATGCCTGTTCTTCCTTCGACACAAAGAAAATGCTTGGATCTGGTCCATCAGTGTTGACAATCCTGGGCTGTGCATGAAGATGAGCCTGGTCTATTGGCATTACACGGTCAATTAAAACAGACCAATGTGTGTAGTGGAAATCCCAATTACCACTTCCAAGACGCACCTAAAATAGTAAAAAAAAAAAATAAAAAAAAATAAACAGATTATCAAAATAAGATTTTTCTATTTTTATACAAAATAATTATATAAATGCATGACAGCTTTATTTTAGAAGGATAAAAAGTCCCACAGGCAGCATCTCAGTCATTCTAACAATTGGGATGTAGTTTAAGATGGAAGGCCAACACAGAAAGACAATGATTAAGAAATTGTCAAAGGGTCAGCCAGCAGGAAGGCCATTATTGATTTTCTTAAAAAAATAACTGAGTATAGACAGAAAATAAGACTTAAATTCTTTTAAAATGTGTGGCTATGAAAATAAAACTCACTACATAAGTATGAGAGTTAAGCAAGCGATTACAAAATTAGATACAATGATGTCAATTTACTGTTTTAATTAATTTATATATTTATTTTTAACCAATGCATGGTTTTTAAAAGAATACCTGATAAGCCTTGATTCTACCATCAATATTGTCCACAGTTATCTTCATGGTACAACCATTTCGCACTGCACTGGATACGCCAAATCCATTGAATTTACCCAATTCATCCAACATTGGTAGTTTTCCTTTCTCAGGTATACATATACCAAAGCTGTGAAGGAAGCCAAGTAACTGAAATAAATGAGTAAAAAAATGCTTAAAATATTTATTGTAGTTTGCATACAATGTTTTGAAATGGTTTATTGTTGTCTTTGGGCATACATTGACTGTTGAAAACAAGCAATGAGTTAGACCTAAGAAAAATAAAGATGGCAAGGGTGATTGAAAGTGGATTAGATTTCATTTTGTATCCTCTGCTGAACACAGCTTGAACTGGTAATACTGCTACATGTATTACAAATGTCAAACAAGTGGTTTCAGTCATATTTCATATCTTAACTTTTAACTCTGAACTTTATATGGGCAATCCTAGTTCAAAAGAGTACCTTTAGTTTATTTGAAGAGTAAAGAAAAAGGGGGGGGGGGACATGCAATAAAGTTATGAAGATTACCTTCCCCATTTCCTGAGTTGTATCTCACACCAGCTGTGCCAACCAATTTCTGAAATCCAATCAACTGTGGATTCCTCATGTACATTGCAATTGCATAAATTGTGGCAATAGCTTGACAGTCATCTGGTAGTTCCAGGTGTAATGGAGTACACATTGTGAGAAGAAAGTCAAGAACTCTTGGACAACGTCTGTGTATTTCTTGTAGAATTTCCCTTATAAAGGTTCCAGGATCCAGTTCAGTGACTTTGCTTCTCAAAACGCTTTGCTTGTTTTTTAGCTCACCTGAGCACAACGTGCTCATGGTGAGCTATTGTGATCGCCTTTTGTCCGTCGTCCGTCGTCCGTGCGTGCGTGCGTGCGTCCGTCCGTCGTCAACAATTTGCTTTAAACAACATCTCCTCATGAACCGCTGAAGGGATTTTGACCAAACTTCACAGGAATCATCCTTATGATGCCCTCTATCAAAGTTGTACAAATTATTCAGATTGGTTAAAAAAGTAGGTCACAGGAGCTAAAAATAGATTTTAAAAATGCAAACTTTGAAAATCTTCTTCTGCAAAACTGCAAGGCCTAGAGCTTAGATATTTGGTATGTAGCATCATCTTATGGGCCATTACCAAGATTGTACAAATCATAGCCCTACGGTGATAAATGACCCCGCACCAGGGGTCACTTGTTTTACATAGAGTTATATAGGAAAATCTTTAAAAATCTTCTTCTATAAAACTGCAAGGCCTAGAGCTTAGATATTTGGTATGTAGCATCATCTTATGGGCCATTACCAAGATTGTACAAATCATAGCCCTACGGTGATAAATGACCCCGCACCAGGGGTCACTTGTTTTACATAGAGTTATATAGGAAAATGTTTAAAAATCTTCTTCTATGAATCCATAAGGCCTAGAGATTAGATATTTGGTATGAAGCATCATCTTATGGTTCATTACCAAGATTGTACAAATCATGACCCTATGGTGATAAATGACCCCGCACCATGGGTCACTTGTTTTACATAGAGTTATATAGGAAAAATGTTTAAAAATCTTCTTCTATGAATCCATAAGGCCTAGAGATTAGATATTTGGTATGAAGCATCATCTTATGGTTAATTACCAAGATTGTACAAATCATGACCCTATGGTGATAAATGACCCCGCACCATGGGTCACTTGTTTTACATAGAGTTATATAGAAAAAACTTTAAAAATCTTCTTCTATGAATCCATTAGGCCTAGAGCTTAGATATTTGGTATGTAGCATCATCTTATGGGCCATTACCAAGATTGTACAAATCATAGCCCTATGATGATAAATGACCCCGCATCAGGGGTCACTTGTTTTACATAGAGTTATATAGGAAAATCTTTAAAAATCTTCTTCTATGAATCCATTAGGCCTAGAGCTTAGATATTTGGTATGTAGCATCATCTTATGGTTCATTACCAAGATTGTACAAATCATAGCCCTATGGTGATAAATGACCCCGCACCAGGGGTCACTTGTTTTACATAGAGTTATATAGGAAAATCTTTAAAAATCTTCTTCTATGAATCCATAAGGCCTAGAGATTAGATATTTGGTATGTAGCATCATCTTATGGTTTATTACCAAGATTGTACAAATCATGACCCTATGGTGATAAATGCCCCCGCACCAGGGGTCACTTGTTTAACATAGAGTTATATAGGAAAATCTTTAAAAATCTTCTTCTATGAATCCATTAGGCCTAGAGCTTAGATATTTGGTATGTAGCATCATCTAATGGTTCATTATAAAGATTTTCAAAATGGTGGCCCTTTGGAGATAAATGACCCCGCACTAAGTCTTCTCCTCTGAAACCATAAGGCCCAGTGCTTATATATTTGGTGTGTAGTATTGTCAGGGCTAAAATGTTTAAGATTGAGTTATATCAGAATTCTTGTCTGTTTAAAAACCTTGTAATCAGTTGTAGCAATGGTACTCAGGTGAGCGATCCAGGGCCATCATGGCCCTCTTGTTCTACATAATTCATAAGAAATAATTGCGAGAGTCTGTCATTAATTGCTTCAATCTCCATGATTTTCTTTAAAAGAAATGTCCACAGGTAGTGACCCAGCATGAGTGATGACAGCCATATGTTCCTGTTCCTCTTCAATATCAATTTTCTGCATTATCTTATGGTGATGTGCATGGTAAATTTCTGTTAAATTCTGTGTAGTTGATGAAATATACTGATGATCGGTATTTGGCTTACATGCACTAACATCCACTTCCTGTGTTTTACTGCTAGGCACAAACAATTTCTTCCTAGAGGATTTACTGACTGATTTACATTTGTAATGTTCAGTTTTTTGGCCGCAGGAGAAACTGAATGTAGAATTAACCTTTTCTGGGTTTCCTGTTGCCCACTAAATTGCATGGTTTTCATTTTGATCACTTCTCACATTTCCATCACTTTTCTCACTGTGTTGATACATGAATCGCATATGAGTAGTTTTTCGTTTGTTTGAGACTCATCGAAATCAAGCACCCGGAAAATGCTACCATATATTGATTTCATAGCAACGTTCCTCAGGTTGAGAATGTGACCAACAGAACTTTTGTTGCATGTCAAGCAGCATTTTGTCACCTTTACAGGTGTCACTATTGGTGGTTCAGTTGTTGCTGAACTTGAAGCCATGTTTAAATATCATAATCAAGACAAATATCAAACTAACTTTAACCATAAGGGTATTTCGTGTACACTCTATCATTTCTTTCGCTATTTACACTCATCCATGTCCGGGCTAGGCATAAGCAGCAAAAATAAATGATCCTTTCATAGAAGTTCTGACATTTTGCGATGGGAGCGGCCATGTTGAAAGTAGTTTATTTCCCATGATTCTTTGAGCGAAAGTGCACAGATAAAGTAGCGTAGCGGTTTATTTTGCGGGCACAATGGCGTCGATTACGTAAGACCTCATACACACCGTCAAAGGGTGGTAACTGGGTTAGGAGACTGTGTTAGACCACCTGTGGTATGGAGACGAGATTCGATTATGTAACACCCCAGCTGCGTTTCTTGATTTCAGGGGGAGTGGGGACTTTGAACACCCGCAGGTGTGGACAGTCGCTACCCGACCCCTTTTTTCTCAAATAGTCACTACCTACCATCCCTATCTATTATATGGTATCGCCTTGTCACCAGTGACCCCGCATTTGTAGAATACGTCACTTGTTACTTTGACACTGAAAATAATGTTTCTCCTACTTCTAGTCATCTCTGCATGTACGCGCAGCGCGCATGGTGATAATGTGATTAACCAGCACACCTGCAATGTTGTGGGTAATGAGTTGGAGTGTGGGTACAAGGGTGAAGCTATTTACCTTGGTGATAGGGTACTGGTCGGCATAGCGACAGTAACATTCGATTTCTGCCGAAGGGAACCGTTCTTATCAAGCAAAATCTATTCCTAGACACAGTGGTCTTGAGGGTAAAAATGGAGCAAAAGAAATATGTCAGAGACTTGTGGCAGCGGCGAAAGTACGCATCACAGTAGGATCCTTTGATTGTGTAAGTGGTAAACGGCATAAGGTCATTTGCCTGTTTCAATAATGTAATCTTTTCTGTCGGTGGATTATTTTTCTATGAAAATAGACTTGTGTAGTCTGATTGCTATTTAAGGACTCATCCAGCATCTCGTCTTTTTCATCCATTACCTCATCTGGGTCTACCAGTATCTTGTCTCCGTCATCTGGTGTCTCATCTGAGTCTTCTGCTGAGTCGTCTCATATCTCATCTGGCTTAAAAAAGGGTATGGTAATAATACCACGACCATCTGCAGCAGATAATAATTGAAAATTTTTCAAATTTTTATGCCCTCACAGTAGTGATTTTAAATTTAAAGTCAGTCTGAGCAAAGGTACTGGGTGCATTGATTTCACTAAAATGTCTTTTTCTACTTTTTTATGCCATTTAAATTCCGTATGTTCAATAAAATTGACCATCCAAAAAAATCATAATTTTACGATATTGTTATAGACAAGGTATGCAACATCCAGGTACGAAAATTCAGGGCACGTTCATTCTCAGTATCAGTACTTGAAAATATCGCGGAACTTTTGCATTAAGTCATTCCCATATACATGTATATTTATCTATCGAAACTGACTATATAAAGACATTGATTTACTCTTAAGTGGTTTCAGTAAAGCCCGAAACTAAGAAATCACACAGGTCGCCGAGATGAGACCGTCATGACATGTACATTACTATGTCATTTCAGTAGATTCAATTCTTAGATTTCTTTCATGCGAACATGATTTTTTCACTTGTATATAGTGTACATAGCTATTAAAATAAATAAATATCCAAGCTACAGTTTTAAACACTTTTGATAAGAAAATGTCTGTGATAGATTGTGTTTTGTGAATAATTAATTATGAATATTTAATTATCTCAAATTATCAAAATGCTACACATTGTTGGAAATTCCATGAGACGCTCCATTTAAAGGAAACATTTGCTTTTCAATTTTCTTGCTTATATAAATAATCATACTTTTTAACCAGGTTTTCAACGAGTTGAAACCAGGTTATTAGTATGCCGCATGTCGTTGGGCGGCGTCAAACTTTCGTTTCCGGACGATAACTTGAATAAGAATTGAGGTATAGCAATGATATTTGGTAGATAGATACCTTATGGGAAGATGATGGTTGGGATTGCTTTTCAGGCTAATCAGGTCAAGGTCAAGGTCACAATGGCTAAAAATAGATTTTTTTTGTTTCCGCTCGATATCTTTAGTTGGAACGAAGGTATAGCACTAGTATATGGTAGGTTGAAAGAGGAAGGTTGGAATTGCTTTTCAGGTCAATCAGGTTAAGATCAAGGTGGTTGTTACTAAAAATAGATTTTTCCAAAATGAAAACCTGGTTTTGTGACAGTCACTGTCGCTTATAGCCTTGTTCAAAACATTTTACAGGTATTGCCCCTACTTTAGAAGAAGTAAAATGGAAACTCCTTTCCTTAAAAGCATCAAGAAAGATGCAAACAAGTTCTCCAGTTGTTGCAACAAAAAAGAAATTGAAGGTATGAATTTTAGTTCTAAGAATAGTTCAAGATATTGTACTCACCTTAGTGACGGCAATGGTGTCAGCTTCACAGCTTTGTTTAAATTTTGTGGGCGAGAACAGTAGCCATTGTCACAAAGATATCATTGTTTAAGAAATTGCATAAGTGTCATTCTTACAGCGGACAGCTGTTATTGAAGATATATGTTTAAAATTTTGAACAAAGCCTTACTGAAAAGCCATCCATAGTAATCTGAAAGTTCCTATTATAGAAAGTAAAAACTCAGAAATAAGTTCTGGATAAATGTTCGGATGGAACCAAAAATACATACAAAAACTGAAGATAGAAGTCTGGGTTTGATTTAGACTGTTCATTGACATTAATGGCAATGAACACTGCCAATGCCCGGTAGCAGGTAACTATAAATACTTACTGTTATGGTTTTGTTTTGCAGGCTGAGTACTTGATACACTGCGGGGTAAAGGAGAACAGATATGGAGCTTGGGTGCGCTCTACAAAACACAAAGTATTGAAACTGCACTTTGGTTGTAATGATGACTATGAAACTTGAGAAACAGACTGCTAGCAGAATTTAAACTTTATGATGAATGTGAAAATGAGGGTTATGTAGTCCTCTTAAATATGGTGGACAAGATGGTTGATGAAAATTTTTTTTCTTCAGTTTTTAACTACATTCAACACCATAAAAAGTATGTTGGAGCCACAAGAATATACATTGGTATACAAAACAAACCATTGATGTGCTTCATGATCTGAAAAATGTTCAGCTGAATGTCACAAGAAGCAAACAGGAATGTAGGTTAGCAGCGTCATGGCAAAGTGGCTCAGCAAATGCCCCAACTGAGAAAAGTGTGTCATCAAATGCGTCAACAGAGCAAAGTGTGTCATCTAATGTGTCACAGGAAGTATGTCAGGCATGCGCATTGGCAGTGGTCATTAAGGCATAGGAAAGTATGTCAGCAATGCATGGCAAGTGTCATAAGTGCACAGAGCAAAGTATGTCAGCAATGGCTCGGAGCAAAGTGCTCAGTAATGTGTCACGCAATATTCGCAGAATGCGTCAACAGAGCAAAGTGTGTCATCTAATGTGTCAAAGCAGGAGGAAAGTATGTGTCAAGGGCAAATGGCGCCATTGACAATGTGGCTAGCAAGCACAAAGTGTGTCTCATCTAAAGTGCCATGAACAGAGGAAAGTATGTCAGGCAATGCGTCCATGGAGCAATGTGTCTAAATCTAAAAAGTTGTCCAATCATGGAGCAAAGTGTATGTCACAGGCAATGCGTCATCGGAGCAAAGTGGCTCAGCTAATGTGTCAACGGAGCAAAATATTTCAGGCAATGCATCATTGGAGCAATGTGGCTCAGCTAATTTGTCATCGGAGCAAAGTGTGTCATCTAATGTGTCAACGGAGCACAGTATGTCAGGCAATGCGTCAATGGAGCAATGTGGCTCAGCTAATGTGTCAACGGAGCAAAGTATGTCAGGCAATGCATCATTGGAGCAATGTGGCTCAGCTAATTTGTCATCGGAGACAAGTGGCTCCAAAGAAAATATTTGATGCTTGTTCAGCTGAAGAAGCAATTGAGTGCATAAGAAGAGAATTCAAGGAATTGAAAAGTAGAGGTGACAATTTAGAATCAGTAGAACTACATTACGCGGATACTAATAAATTCTGTCCAGTATATGCCACCGATCCAAAAATAGTTTGTTTTATTAATTTAATGAACAAGGCATATGCTACTGTAAAATGTGGCTATGGGGATTTCTTCCTAATTCCTCAAAGTGATATGGATACATTTGAAACATAGAAAGAAGGAAATCCGAATCTTTTCTTTGTAGATGCAGCCCTTCTGTATTTTGTAGCATATGTTCATGATAATGATGAAGTGGTTAATGTAAAAGAAGTTGTAGACAGTTTGGAAACTAGATGCTGAGGTTTCAGATAAATTCTTATCATGGAAACAGACAATGGTGGACTGTTACTGTAAAGAAATGTGAAGAGACTTGTCATGCTGAAAGGAACTTTATGCCAGGACTTTGATAAATGTGATAAATAATGGAGCATTCTTACCTTCTTTGTTTCAAGGTTTACTTTTTCTTATGTAACGAGTTTCATATATTCAAACCTTTTTTTTTTACTGATATTTTAAACATTGATTGTATCTCTATCAGAATATCTAATATAGTGACAACTTTGAATACATGAGCTTTGGCTGTAATACGACCAGCTCTTTTTTGTGTTCTGTTCAATAAAACAAAGGAAATCAATTCAAAAGTTTGCTTTATTTCTTTTTCAGAAATGTCAATTACGCTGCCCTCTAAAAGTCCCTTCACACCCAGTTTTCTTTTCATTTATTTACATGTTGAACAGTTAAGTTTCATATTAAATAAATATGTAGAGAAGTGAATGCTTTCATAGTCCTTTCTTTCAAGACATTTTCTAACACACATTTAGAAAGTGTGAAAGACGAAAAATATATTTGTTTAAAATTTTGGGGATTCGTATAACAAGAACTTATAATGTTAGATTACTAGTTCATGTACTTCACCTGTTATTTTATGTACCAAAATGGTGATGGTGTGAAGTTTCGCTTTCCATATACTAGCATGAGTTGTTGTGTACATGGATTATGTTCAATTAATGCTGTCATATAATCTGGCTTTTATTATTACTCAGTTTGAAATAAGTAAGAGTTATTAACACCACTTTTACCTTAAAAACTGGATAAAGTTAATTTGCAATCTGATGGACAGAACATTGACTTTTATGAATGAAACTTCTGAATTAAAGAAAATGAAGTTGTCTATTTTCAGTATGGATTTTAATTTATGTTTTGTATTATTATTTCAGTCTTTGATGTGTTTCATATTATAAAAGAGAAATTTTGGTATTAGATTGTCTAGTGGTTCTTGACCAAGTTTGTTCAAATTATGCCTCGGGATCAAAATTAGCCCCGCTCTGGGGGTCCTTAGTTCTTAATATAGACTTATTTAGTGAAATCTTAAAAAAATCATCACCTCTGAAACTGCAAGACAGAGAGCTTTGATATTTTGGTATGAAGCATCACCTAATAGTCCTCTACCAAGTTTGTTCATATCATGCCCCTTGGGTCAAAATTGGCCTCGCCCCTTGGTTTCTTTGTTTCACTCTTGTTGAAGCTATGGGATTTAGATTTCGACCAATTGTTCGAGATTGTTCGAGCTTCAAGCAGTTTCAACTGTTGCACTTAATCTTGACCCTTTGACTTTTTCTAAGGTAAGCTAACCAGGGCCCTCTTGTTTATGATTTTTAATTTCACTTAAGAAAATTTAGTTGAAAATTATTTACGATTTTCTATTACACACTGTATTAATATTTTCAAATATTGTAGTTTTAAAAAATTCAATTTTGAATGTGTTCCCTTTTAATTTCATGTTAACATTGCATAACCTAAAAACTTAGTTTCAAATTTAAGGTTCACTTAAAGTTGATAAATAAGTGATATACAAACTCATCAAAATTAAGGTTAATGTTAAGTTGACCTTTGTCATTCATATATATACAATTATGTCTCCCCCCCCCCCCCATGAAATGTGTAGATATATTGTTTTTACCTTCGTTGTCCATCTGTCCGTCCGTCCGTCTGTCGGTCACACTCTTGTGTCCGCTCCACAACTCAAGCACTATAAGAGGTATCCACTTGAAACTTTGTAGGAAGATAGATCACATGGAGAAATGCAGTGCACAAGAACCATAACTCTTGCTTGCATAGTTTAAGAGTTATTACCCTTTGTAAATTTCAGTAGTTAATACTTGTCCGGCCATCTCTCAAAAGGTCAATACATTTCATTCGCACATACAAAGATGAGCATTTTTGCCACATGCAGCGCTGTTGAATATAAAAATAAGCGTTACTAATTGGCCTATATAATAGAAGAAACCATTTCCATTCTGTAATATATGGGGGGAGACATGACTGTTTTCGTTTTCGAAAGCACCCGTCTAGTTTCAAGTTTGGTTTGAGATCACAATGTAAAAACATTCTTTAAATGATATAAAATTTAATCTGTTATATTCTAGCTACATATTTCATACTCATAGCATTTGCAGCAATGGATTATCTTTCGATAACATTTTTCTCCAATCCATATAGTGTCATCCATAAAATTTAAACTTTTAGTCTGTTCGGAGATACCTAATTTTTTAATATGCTAATAAATTTGTCAAGTTTGTGCCTAATTTTTTAATATGCTTATAAGTTTGTCAAGTTTGTAAACCACTTTTGTATATTTTGTATCTTTTTTGTATTATAACATGCATGTTTCTCAGATTTACAGAAAGAAGAGGTTGTGCCACTACATAATATAGTGAGTCAGCAGCTTTGCTGCCGTTGTTGATGATATTGGAGATATTTAGTGCTAAGTTTAGTTTGTTTAGTTTATAATTGATGTGTTTCTTCCCTTTAATTTTGATGTGTTTCTTCCCTTTAATTTTGTTCTCCGTTTGTATTTATAAATATGACAAATGATTTTACAAATTTGTTGGTTTCTTCTCAATTATCTATCTACCATTATTGCCAAACCCCTCCCAGGGACAAAGACAGTTATCCTTTGTTACCCATCTAGACAGAGAGAGATGGAGCATGGCAGGTGGCACATAACGGACTGAATCCACAATTCATTGATACGAGCTTTTATGATATTTCTAATGCCCGAAGAAACACCAAATCGGCCCCCCCCCGTCGAGGATCGAACTTGGAACCTATCTCATCCCATGAGAGTGTCCTACCACTGGACCAACTCGTCTCAATTAAGGCGGACGGGGCGGACGGCCTTTTATTCTAGGAAAAATGTTAGTATTATGCATTCTGACCAAAAAGCTTCCTTTTCGCCGAGGGACATGAATTCATACCTGAGAAAACATCCTGGAAAAAAACCATTTCATCTTAGTACTGGTGAGCCTTGTCGCTTGTGTATCAACAACTAAATAAATGTACTATAATTATAACTTCTCAGCTCGTTAATGAGCTACATAATGCCTTGA
Source organism: Solen grandis (assembly GCA_021229015.1). NCBI lineage: Eukaryota > Metazoa > Mollusca > Bivalvia > Adapedonta > Solenidae > Solen > Solen grandis. Next base: position 58,226,509 of record CM037788.1, on the reverse strand, counting down.
TAACCATCTACATAATACATTCAATGAATATGCTTGTTCAATCTAGAATTGTCACAGATGCGAATAATACCTCCGCACAACAAACTTTAAATTTCATGCAGGAATAAAGCCTTTATACATAAAATGTCTAAGTTCAAGAACACATAACTCTGCAATGCCGGAATTGCTATACAATAATTATGTGGCTTTCTCATATTCTCTTCCAAGATAATGATATGATTCAAGTTTGAAGCCAGCCACTTAAGAAATGTGAAAGCTTCACAATTTTCATGTTCAAGTAATGCATGTGTACATGAAATGTCTAAATTCAAGGGCATATAACTCTGCAATGCCTGAATTGCCCTAACTGACATTTGTAAATACATATCTTCACTTCATGATGATGATGATGATGTATGCTAAGTTTGAAACCAGTCCCTCAAGAATTGTAAAAGTAGCTGGCACCACAAGAATGTAGGTATTTATTCATACAGACCAACCGACCACCCAAACATTCGACAGAGTGACTCAATAATTCCCCTCATCAAACTTTGTTTGTGGGGGTATAATAACTGTCAAATAATATACATTTTACTTTAACACCATGATTTTATTTCTTCCAAAACTATTCACTTGCATATATCTCGATGATCAAATTTGAAAACAGTTCAAATGCTCTTTCAAGATTAGTTGGCATCTGCCATCTGTATTGTTCAATGACAGAAAGGGTCTGTTTGTAGAACACCACTGTTCTCAAGGTCCTTAAATAAATCCATGTACGACTGTAACAGGGATTGTCTCAAATATTGCCAAAACCTTTCCATCCTTTGGTTGTGATTCGATGAACCATACATTACAGTACATCTTGTAAACCTATCATTGTGGTGAGAACGAAGCAGCATTTGGACATCAGCGATGTTTACATTTTCTGTACCCCGGTCTATACGAACTATCAACGGAACCTTCTTGAGCTCACGAATTGACTTTAAAAAGTAGGTGCAAGTCAGACGTGGATTTTTGTTGGTTTCGTCTACTTCGAGCCAAATCAGCCTTTTATTGCCCCATGAATACATATCCCGAAAGGCTTTAATTTGTCGTTTCCATCTATATGCCACATATGGTTTGGACCTTTAACTACGTATTGCCTTCTCTGTAATCGTCTTTTTCTCATTGATGCAGCTCTTTGTGGGTCAATACATTGTATTACGTCCCTTACAGTTGACCTACAAAACGTATATATAATCGTATAGTATATACAACGGGAAAACAAGTACAGACAGCACGGTGAAAAAAGCACGGCGGAAAAAAGATGCAATGTCTGTTTGAAAATCAAATGAATAGCTATATCAACTGATGTCTTTCAAACATGCCTTACCAGTATGCCATGTATAATATAATTTTAAAAAAAGACAGAAGAGAGAGATAAACTTCGATATTCTGAAAAACCTTGAATATGTTTATGAAGTTTAAAAAAAATTCCACGTCTATTAACTATCTATTAACATATCAAAATATGATAATTACATTGTATTTATAAAATTATGCCAAAGAGTCATCATTCTTGTATATCTGTTGTAGTCGCAAATAAATGCCATAGACGTTTACTGAGATTTAAGCTGGATAGCTTTCAATCACAATCTAAACGTATTTTCTAGCGCAATGTTAATGATAAATATTTTATTTGTTGGCTTAAACTATCTAAATCATCACTTGATTAAATAAAAGTATTGTAGAAAGAAAAAAAATGACATTAAGAAATCCATTTCGTAGCTTTATCGATCATGCTTATACTGCAAAATGGACTTTGTCCTGTTGAAAAAGATAAATCTGTAAATCTACTACGTTATTAAAAATATTTTAATTTTCACCAATCAAATGGTATTGATTTATTCTAACTGACTCCGATCTAAATGACATTAACATTCACATATGCAGAATCCAGGCTGTTATTCTTACCGTTTTACAAGCAAACCATGCTCCCTTCTTAATTGTTGCCATATCTGATCAGCCCCAAGGCGCCTCCCTGTGTCTCCAAGTTCAGACTGGATCGCTGTGATTATATTTTCAATAGGGGATTCAACTTGTTTAGATATACCCAATTCATTACGGTATCTTTGTACTGTTCGCTCACTGTAAATATATACATATTATAAGATACATGAAATATACATGTATACAATTATTATGACTATTTCATGCATTTAATTCTATGTTCTATTCAGATGAAATACATACTGCCTACAACTGTATAGATATGTATGATGATTCCGACGTACATTTATAAACATTTGCCCATAGGCCTACATTGACCATGTTAGACATATACTATAGATACATTTACCAGACTTTCGCTGCGCATATTAGGACTTGAGCGTAAAATTTTTAGCGAATGTTTTCAGTGTCTGGCAAATTATGATTTCCAAAAAAAATCACAACCGAAATTCAGAATTGGCTTGGTTTTTACTAGACTTAACGCCTTAAACACTGTACTGGCTATATATAGCGGGGGGATCAACATTACTAGCTTTCCTGGAATAACAAGTTCTATCATTTTTTTTCTCTGCAAGTTACTAAGTTCAGGATAGAACCACCAAGAAACATAGAAACACAAATATAACTTGTTTAAAATATTTTAATTATTACCTTCGCCATACACCAGTTTTGATACCAATTGTAGCTGCAGTTTCATATGCATTGTAGTTCTCTCTGTCAAACAGGCGTACGCACTGTTTGTCTATTGAGGAGTTCAGGCAAACGTGTTATCAAGTGAAAATTTTAAAAAAATGCATAAAGGTGTAAGCCAATTTATCTATCACGTAATGTAGAATTTTTAGGTTTCCAAAGAGACCTGAAGGATTTTAATCTAATTAATTGATTCTTTCCATGAAGAATTCTGATGGTAAAATAATTGTACGAAGGATTAATTTTCCGATTCCAATAGCCAGTATTGGAAGCCTATGCGCGCTAGTCTGGAAAAACTCACCACGTTAAAAGTTTTGACCCTGGACGTCGCATGTGGCATGTATCTAATCGACGTCGATTAACCTTGACTAGTAGGTATTCCTGCTACAATGTATTGTCAGACTGTTAGTAGTACATGTAGCTGTAACAGAGTCAGAGACACGGGTTTAATTTGTATGTGCCAGTTTATCAAATAATAAAAGATACATTCTTCAATTTGCTGGTCATCCATTCCAGTCCCAGAAAGTAAGAAGCGCATGACATTTCGCATTTGCAAATTGCATTTCGCATTTATCATTAGCAAATGTCATTTCGCATGGCATAATGGCGTTCCATAGTCAAAGGTTATATTTTCCCTGTAACTCCTAAATTCAGGGACGAATTCTACAATTGAGGGGGATAATGTCACAGTACAGTTAACTCACAATGGGGGAGAATCACATTTACGCGGCTGGGCAGCTCAGTCGGTAGAGCATTCGCCCTGTAAGCGAAAGGCCCCGGGTTCAAGTCCCGGTCAGGCTGTGTATTTTTCTCACCTTCATACATCAGTAAATACTAAGACTAGGGAATTGAACCTTTCTTTAATACCTTATTGTCGCATATTTCTATTTTGAAATAGCAACATATCACATTATACTATGCAGGACTCTGAGGAGTAGAGCGCATTGCCTTTGGACAGACCAATGGAACGCCGACATTTATTGATATTAATGGAACGCAGACATTTATTGATATTATGGAACGCCGACATAATTAAACAAATGGGAAATCGCTCGCTGCACGAGATCGCGCAACCTGACACAGGTTTCCCCTAGGGCTGCCATCAAACCACGATTAACTTTGCATCGAATCGGATCATACCTATTCAAGACCAGCACTTGAGACTTACCCACATCAAATCTGCGTGGTATCTCGGTCACACAGGACCCGAGATACCCCTCTGGTCTGCAACCAGTTAACCAAACCTAGGAGACCTTCAAGTATCTCCCGCCAGGACCATGACACTGAAATGTCATTTCCACCTAAAATGAGAAATACAATGTCGGGACTTACGGCCATCAAACTTGATAACTGGGCGTCGGGAACACCCCGAACCCGGAGTCCCCCTCCCGACGAATCGTCTGCCATGCCAAGAAACTGGTCCCATGAAAATCAGCACTCAGGTGGCAGGGGCTGAGAGAGGGGCTCAACCCCCATGCCAGCAGAGTGACCCTGGCAAGCAGGAACCAAAATAGGCCGTGCAACTCCTGTAACTCGAATCACCCCTCCTTTCTTTGTCCACTTAACAATCTGCCTCGTTCGATGTAGTGTCAGTCTGCGTATATCTGCGGAAAAAGCGGGGGATATTTATTAACATAATCATTAAATCAGGGATGTCGAGCAAAACAGCTTAACAACAATTTCCGACCCCGCTTCTCCACCCCGGTCGTCTTGCTTCCCAACAGTCTCTCGACTGATTTAGGCAGATACGGACCCGGGCTACACGCACACGGACTTTGGGCGATTTTCGAGTTCGAACTGGGGGTCGGATCCGGCCGACGAAACGCACGGTTTTCTGTACGAACTCGACTCGTTTTTTTCTCGGTGTTTCGCATCGAATGCACATGTTAGCTGCGCTAATCGTGCCACCGATGCCTCTTTCACTCCCCAAGACCCCCGGCCCCTCTCCGCGGGGTTTGGGGTTCGGTGGGCCTGTGGATCGCACCCGGAGACTGACGCCCGGTCTCCCGGTTTTCCGTACCTGCCCGGCGCGTTTTTTTCTCGGTGTTTCGCATCGAATGCACATGTAAGCTGCACAAATCGTGCCACTAATGCCTATTTCACCCATCACGACCCCCGGCCCCTCTCCGCGGGGTTTGGGGTTCGGTGGGCCTGGGGATCGCACCCGGAGATGGGCTTTGGCGCCCGCTCTACCATCGCACCCTACAGCTCGGAGACTCCCCCGGCATGCATGTCTTTCGCTCCTAGCCTCTTATTTGTTTATTGCCCCACGGACAGGCGTGTCACATATGACACAGGAAATTCTGATATCTATAACATGATCTGAGCTAAACACATGTAAACCTGATTCAGTCAAAATGTTGATTTCATCAACTAACTCTTGCAAATACTCCTGAGCACTTTCAGGTTTATGATTTCCGGAAAAAAATCCCTATTACAAAAGGCATGCTAGAATATGGCTCAGTTAGCCTTCCAAGAATGGGCCATAGTTGAGTATTCGAACTTTTAAATAATGGAAGGCCATCAATGTTGAACTGCAAATTTACATATTCAACTGACAATAGAGTTTTGTACTTTGCCACTAAACATTTTCAAACAGACTTTCCAAGCCGAAAATGATGATAAAATCCACCAGCAATTTCTGATATGAAATAATTTGTAGTTGTTTTTAAAAAAGTTCTAGCATCTTTTGGTAATTCTGGGTGGTATTGTTGCAAACATACTAAAAGTGCATTAACAGCACTATGTGAAATGCTGTATGCAGATACCCAATTTCTTATTTCATCACACAGATCAATATCATCATCTTCACTTTCACTAGAAAATGAGAAAGAACTAGAACTATGATCACAAAAATCTGCTACATCAATTTCAAAACTTTGATCTATGTGACAGCTTTCTGTTACTAACAACCCTTCACAAGATTTATCTGTGTCTACAAGCGTATTTTGGGGGGTTTTGTCAAAAGAATCAACACAGACAGACCCTCTTCTATCAACTGAAGATTCGGGTTCTTCATTAAGATTTAAATGAGAATGTAATAGGTTTTGAGTATTGTGAACGGAATGAATAAAACTGTAAGTTTCATCATTAGTCTCATTTTGTCCAGAATTACAAGAATCAGATGCTCTACCGTAGATGCTTGACAAATGCATGTCAACATTTTGTTTTATTTTCCGGTAACGCTTCCAATATGAGGCCATGATGTGATAAGAAGTTATTTCAATGTGAAAATTCTGGGTGTTTATACAAATCAGACCTATTGAGAAATAAAAAGAAAATAAAAACAAAATTACAGTTTCCAGAATGTTATTCTCCCGCCAGAAAAGTCGTCTGCAGAGAGTTGGACTTCCTTCAACTTGAAGAGTCACGTAATTGGTTAAAATGCGTGTCCAGCCAAAACTTCCAGAAAATTTGCAATTGTTTCGTATTAAGATGTTTATACATTTCTTAAAACATTAAGAAGAGGCATATTTTTATGTTATCTTGATAAGACATCATCAACTATCAATTCTCAGGGGTAAATCGAAATTTGAACATTTTTTTTGACTTATTTAAGAAAGCATGCATCTCTTGATATCAAGGGGATGTTGGAGGGATATGCCAATGCAGATTTAGCAATTTCATCTCAGAATATCCTATCGATGTTCACCGGAGATCAGGCAAAGTACATATGAATCATATATCCTATCTATATCCATATAATATCCACAATACTATATCCGATTGCAGATATTGCTCCTACATTACCTAGCTGGCTGGGTATCGCCTTCTAGGCAGTGGGTGGCCCTGAAAAGAGCCTTTGTATACTGGCATGCAGTTCACGGTAGCACGTGCAGACTCTGGATGCGGCGAAGAATGTTCTTGTACCCCCGTTTCGTCAGGCGTACACCGTCCTTGCCGAGGTGACGTTCCTCGATCTTGATGGAACAGCGGAGAATTTGGGCATTCTCCAGCCGCAAGCCGGTATTAAACAGTAGGCGGAAATCATTTCACCTCTGAATAGCGGTCTTGCGGCGCCAGAGGTCACACACGTAGATTTGCAGGTCGGGAAACTGGCCGTGGATCGAATCCACTACCGTCTGCAGGCTCTGCTGCATTAAAAGTCGGGCCACCGTATCGCTGCCGTAAGCCTTCTTTAGTCTAGTCTCGATGTCGTTCGAGCCTAGAACTATGACGACCCGATCGAACATGTCTCCTGCCATGAAAGCGCATTCCATAGCATCCCTGAACATCTCGGAGTGTGTGCATCTCGCGGCCCGCAGTCCCGACTTCCCGAAACTGGTCACGTCGCAGCCTAGCCCTTCGTCTTGGATGGCTTTCTCTAACCTCCTGGCGTGAGAGTCCCCGATAACAAGCGTCATGATTGATGGTTGTAAAATGATTACCTCGGCCTAAGCTAGCCGATTCCAGAAAAGACGGGGACCGAGCTGAACGCGTGCTGGGGAAGGCTTCGCCCCGTAGCGGGGGTTAGCCGAAGTCGGTGCTACTAGCCTCCCGAGACACGCTAGCTTGTTGTCGAATCCCTCTCAACATAGGTAGAAAAGACAGATCAAACGTCGCCGATGACTGTCTTAGTCTGCGGACCAACTTGAATTTACACCCCGTAAATTCAAGGCAAATTGAACAGTTTTGGAAATCGCTCCCTTACATCAAGGTATGCACATCCGAGAGGGGAGCGAGCGGGCTCTCGAGGCAGCTTTGTCTCATTCCCACCGGCGCTGCCCGTACGTGCCTGCCGTCGCGGGGAGCCTGGACCGCTCTCCCTCTCGCCGCGGCCGCCCCCCCCCCCCCCCCCCTTGCATTAACAGCACTATGTGAAATGCTGTATGCAGATACCAATTTCTAAATATCATCATCTTCACTTTCACTAGAAAATGAGAAAGAACTAGAACTATGATCACAAAATTCTGCTACATCAATTTCAAAACTTTGATCTATGTGACAGCTTTCTGTTACTAACAACCCTTCACAAGATTTATCTGTATCTACAAGCGTATTTCGGGGGGTTTTGTCAAAAGAATCAACACAGGCAGACCCAGATCTATCAACTGAAGATTCGGGTTCTTCATTAAGATTAAAATGAGAATGTAATAGGTTTTGAGTATTGTGAACGGAATGAATTAATCTGTTAGTTTCATCATCAGTCCCATTTTGTCCAGAATTACAAGAATCAGATGCTCTACCGTAGATGCTTGACAAATGCATGTCAACATTTTGTTTTATTTTCCGGTAACGCTTCCAATATGAGGCCATGATGTGATGATAAGTTATTTCAATGTGAAAATTCTGGGTGTTTATACAAATCAGACCTATTGAGAAATAAAAATAAAATAAAAACATAATTACAGTTTCCAGAATGTTATTTTCCCGCCAGAAAAGTCGTCTGCAGAGAGTTGGACTTCCTTCAACTTGAAGAGTCACGTAATTGGTTAAAATGCGTGTCCAGCCAAAACTTCCGGAAAATTTGCAATTGTTTCGTATTAAGATGTTTATACATTTCTTAAAACAAGAAGAGGCATATTTTTATGTTATCTTGATAAGACATCATCAACTATCAATTCTCAGAGGTAAATCGAAATTTGAACAATTTTTTTTACTTATTTAAGAAAGCATGCATCTCTTGATATCAAGGGGATGTTGGAGGGATATGCCAATGCAGATTTAGCAATTTCATCTCAGAATATCCTATCGATGTTCACCGGAGATCAGGCAAAGTACATATGAATCATATATCCTATCTATATCCATATAATATCCACAATACTATATCCGATTGCAGATATTGCTCCTATATTACCTAGCTGGCTGGGTATCGCCTTCTAGGCAGTGACTGGCCCTGAAAAGAGCCTTTGTATACTGGCATGCAGTTCACGGTAGCACGTGCAGACTCTGGATGCGGCGAAGAACGTTCTTGTACCCCCGTTTCGTCAGGCGTACACCGTCCTTGCCGAGGTGACGTTCCTCGATCTTGATGGAACAGCGGAGAATTTGGGCATTCTCCAGCCGCAAGCCGGTGTTAAACAGTAGGCGGAAATCATTTCACCTCTGAATAGCGGTCTTGCGGCGCCAGAGGTCACATACGTAGATTTGCAGGTCTGGAAACTTGCCGTGGATCGAATCCACTACCGTCTGCAGGCTCTGCTGCATTAAAAGTCGGGCCACCGTATCGCTGCCGTTAGCCTTCTTTAGTCTAGTCTCGATGTCGTTCGAGCCTAGTACTATGACGACCCGATCGAACATGTCTCCTGCCATGAAAGCGCATTCCATAGCATCCCTGAACATCTCGGAGTGTGTGCATCTCGCGGCCCGCAGTCCCGACTTACCGAAACTGGTCACGTCGCAGCCTGGCCCCTTCGTCTTGGATGGCTTTCTCTAACCTCCTGGCGTGAGAGTCCCCGATTACAAGCGTCATGATCGATGGTTGTAAAATGAGAATACCTCGGCCTAAGCTAGCCGAGTCCAGAAAAGACGGGGACCGAGCTGAAAGCGTGCTGGGAAGGCTTCGCCCCGTAGCGCGGGTTAGCCGAAGTCGGTGCTACTAGCCTCCCAAGACACGCCAGCTCGTTGCCGAGTCCCTCTCAACATAGGTAGAAAAGACGGATCAAACGTCGATGACTTAATGTCTTAGTCTGCGGACCAACTTGAATTTACACCCCGTAAATTCAAGGCAAATTGAACAGTTTTGGAAATCGCTCCCTTACATCAAGGCATGCACATCCGAGAGGGGAGCGAGCGGGCTCTCGAGGCATTTTGTCTCATTCCCGCCGGCGCTGCCCGTACGTGCCTGCCGTCGAGGGGAGCCTGGACCGCTCACTATCGCCGAGGCCGGCCTCCCCTTGCATTAACAGCACTATGTGAAATGCTGTATGCAGATACCCAATTTCTAAATTCATCACACAGATCAATATCATCATCTTCACTTTCACTAGAAAATGAGAAAGTAGAACTATGATCACAAAAATCTGCTACATCAATTTCAAAACTTTGATCTATGTGACAGCTTTCTGTCACTAACAACCCTTCACAAGATTTATCTGTGTCTACAAGCGTATTTTGGGGGGTTTTGTCAAAAGAATCAACACAGGCAGACCCAGATCTATCAACTTAAGATATAAATGAGAATGTAATAGGTTTTGAGTATTGTGTATGGAATGAATTAAACGGTAAGTTTCATCATTAGTCTCACTTTGTCCAGAATTACAAGAATCAGATGCCCTACCGTAGATGCTTGACCAATGCATGTCAACATTTTGTTTTATTTTCCGGTAACGCTTCCAATATGAGGCCATGATGTGATGATAAGAAGTTATTTCAATGTGAAAATTCTGGGTGTTTATACAAATCAGACCTATTCAGAAATAAAAAGAAAATAAAAACATAATTACAGTTTCCAGAATGTTATTCTCCCGCCAGAAAAGTCGTCTGCAGAGAGTTGGACTTCCTTCAACTTGAAGAGTCACGTAATTGGTTAAAATGCGTGTCCAGCCAAAACTTCCGGAAAATTTGCAATTGTTTCGTATTAAGATGTTTATACATTTCTTAAAACATTTAGAAGAGGCATATTTTTATCTTGATAAGACATCATCAACTAACGATTCTTAGAGGTCAATCGAAATTTGAACATTTTTTTCTCTTATTTAAGAAAGTATGCATCTCTTAATATCAAGGGGATGTTGGAGGGATATGCCAATGCAGATTTAGCAATTTCATCTCAGAATATCCTATCGATGTTCACCGGAGATCAGGCAAAGTACATATGAATCATATATCCTATCTATATCCATATAATATCCACAATACTATATCCGATTGCAGATATTGCTCCTATATTACCTAGCTGGCTGGGTATCGCCTTCTAGGCAGTGGGTGGCCCTGAGAAGAGCCTTTGTATACTGGCATGCAGTTCACGGTAGCACGTGCAGACTGGATGCGGCGAAGAACGTTCTTGTACCCCCGTTTCGTCAGGCGTACACCGTCCTTGCCGAGGTGACGTTCCTCGATCTTGATGGAACAGCGGAGAATTTGGGCATTCTCCAGCCGCAAGCCGGTGTTAAACAGTAGGCGGAAATCATTTCACCTCTGAATAGCGGTCTTGCGGCGCCAGAAGTCACACACGTAGATTTGCAGGTCGGGAAACTGGCCGTGGATCGAATCCACTACCGTCTGCAGGCTCTGCTGCATTAAAAGTCGGGCCACCGTATCGCTGCCGTTAGCCTTCTTTAGTCTAGTCTCGATGTCGTTCGAGCCTAGTACTATGACGACCCGATCGAACATGTCTCCTGCCATGAAAGCGCATTCCATAGCATCCTTGAACATCTCGGAGTGTGTGCATCTCGCGGCCCGCAGTCCCGACTTCCCGAAACTGGTCACGTCGCAGCCTGGCTCCTTCGTATTGGATGGCTTTCTCTAACCTCCTGGCGTGAGAGTCCCCGATTACAAGCGTCATGATTGATGGTTGTAAAATGATTACCTCGGCCTAAGCTAGCCGAGTCCAGAAAAGACGGGGACCGAGCAGAACGCGTGCTGGGAAGGCTTCGCCCCGTAGCGGGGGTTAGCCGAAGTCGGTGCTACTAGCCTCCCGAGACACGCTAGCTCGTTGCCGAGTCCCTCTCAACATAGGTAGAAAAGACAGATCAAACGTCGCCGATGACTAAATGTCTTAGTCTGCGGACCAACTTGAATTTACACCCCGTAAATTCAAGGCAAATTGAACAGTTTTGGAAATCGCTCCCTTACATCAAGGCATGCACATCCGAGAGGGGAGCGAGCGGGCTCTCGAGGCAGTTTGTCTCATTCCCGCCGGCGCTGCCCGTACGTGCCTGCCGTCGCGGGGAGCCTGGACCGCTCTCCCTGTCGCCGAGGCCGGCCTCCCCTTGCATTAACAGCACTATGTGAAATGCTGTATGCAGATACCCAATTTCTAAATTCATCACACAGATCAATATCATGAGAAAGAACTAGAACTATGATCACAAAAATCTGCTACATCAAGTTCAAAACTTTGATCTATGTGACAGCTTTCTGTTACTAACAACCCTTCACAAGATTTATCTGTGTCTACAAGCGTATTTTGGGGGGTTTTGTCAAAAGAATCAACACAGGCAGACCCAGATCTATCAATTGAAGATTCGGGTTCTTCATTAAGATTTAAATGAGAATGTAATAGGTTTTGAGTATTGTGAACGGAATGAATTAAACTGTAAGTTTCATCATTAGTCTCACTTTGTCCAGAATTACAAGAATCAGATGCTCTACCGTAGATGCTTGACAAATGCATGTCAATATTTTGTTTTATTTTCCGGTAACGCTTCCAATATGAGGCCATGATGTGATGATAAGAAGTTATTTCAATGTGAAAATTCTGGGTGTTTATACAAATCAGACCTTTTCAGAAATAAAAAGAAAATAAAAACTAAAAAAAAAAATTACAGTTTCCAGAATGTTATTCTCCCGCTAGAAAAGTCGTCTGCAGAGAGTTGGACTTCCTTCAACTTGAAGAGTCACGTAATTGGTTAAAATGCGTGTCCAGCCAAAACTTCCGGAAAATTTGCAATTGTTTCGTATTAAGATGTTTATACATTTCTTAAAACATTTAGAAGAGGCATATTTTTATGTTATCTTGATAAGACATCATCAACTAACAATTCTCAGAGGTAAATCGAAATTTGAACATTTTTTTTTTTACTTATTTAAGAAAGCATGCATCTCTTGATATCAAGGGGATGTTGGAGGGATATGCCAATGCAGATTTAGCAATTTCATCTCAGAATATCCTATCGATGTTCACCGGAGATCAGGCAAAGTACATATGAATCATATATCCTATCTATATCCATATAATATCCACAATACTATATCCGATTGCAGATATTGCTCCTATATTACCTAGCTGGCTGGGTATCGCCTTCTAGGCAGTGACTGGCCCTGAAAAGAGCCTTTGTATACTGGCATGCAGTTCACGGTAGCACGTGCAGACTCTGGATGCGGCGAAGAACGTTCTTGTACCCCCGTTTCGTCAGGCGTACACCGTCCTTGCCGAGGTGACGTTCCTCGATCTTGATGGAACAGCGGAGAATTTGGGCATTCTCCAGCCGCAAGCCGGTGTTAAACAGTAGGCGGAAATCATTTCACCTCTGAATAGCGGTCTTTTAGCAACTTTGGTAGAGGTTGACCCAGGGAAAATCTGTACTAATTATACCCCCGAAACAAAGTTTGGGGGGGTATATAGGAGTCCCCCGGTGGTCGGTCGGTCCAGCGGTCCATTGCATTTTCCTTGTCCGGAGCATAACTTGAAAACCACAAGTTGGAATTCAATACAACTTCATGCAATGATCAAGCACATGGAGAGGAAGTGCAGTGCACAAGAACCATAACTCCATCTTGACTTATTATGGAGTTATTGCCCTTTGTTACTTTTCCTTGTCCGGAGCATAACTTGAAAAGTACAAGTTTGATTTCAAAACAATTTCATACAATGGTCAACCACAATATGAGGAAGTGCAGTGCACAAGAACCATAACTCTATCTAGAGTAATTACAGAGTTATTGCCCTTTGTATTTTTTCCTTGTCCGGAGTATAACTTGTAAAGTACTGATTGGATTTCAAAACAATTTCATACAATGGTCAAGCACAATGAGAGGAAGTGCAGTGCACAAGAACCATAACTCTATCTATAGGAATTACAGAGTTATTGCCCTTTGTTATTTTCCTTGTCCGAGTATAACTTGTAAACTACTGGTTGGATTTCAAAACAATTTCATACAATGGTCAACCACAATATGAGGAAGTGCAGTGCACAAGAACCATAACTCTATCTAGAGTAATTACAGAGTAATTGCCCTTTGTATTTTTTCCTTGTCCGGAGTATAACTTGTAAACTACTGGTTGGATTTCAAAACAATTTCATACAATGGTCAAGCACAATGAGAGGAAGTGCAGTGCACAAGAACCATAACTCTATCTATAGGAATTACAGAGTTATTGCCCTTTGTTATTTTCCTTGTCCAGAGTATAACTTGTAAACTACTGGTTGGATTTCAAAACAATTTCATACAATGGTCAACCACATATGAGGAAGTGCAGTGCACAAGAACCATAACTCTATCTAGAGTAATTACAGAGTTATTTCCCTTTGTTACTTTTCCTTGTTTTTCTTGTCCTGAACATAAATCGAATATTATACATGGTATATACTTGAAACTTAAAATGTAAACAGATGGCGACTAGGAGAAGTGCAGTGTCCAAGAACTGTAACCTTATATTTTTAAACTACTGTGACAAACAACCATTATTGACTCTCTATCAACTTTAAATAAAAACTTTACTTATTAATATCACAACCAATATACTATGTATACAGGTTCTTATCTATGCTCTGCCTGAAGTCTGGCTTCTCCTGCATTAAAGTATTTTGCGGGGGTATTAATCACCTTCAGTGATAGCTCTAGTTTTTTTTAAAATCTGGCCAGTAGTTTTGAAGGAGATGATTTTTAAAGTTTTCAAATTATTTTTCTTTCTGTTGCCATGGCAACCAGAGTTCTACATGGATCAAGTTTATTTCAGCAACTTTTGTGAAGGTTGACCCAAGGATCATCCCTGCCAAGTTTAATCAAATTCTGTCCAGTGGTTTCAAAGGAGATGTTGTTTAAAGGTTTCTCAATATACATATAAGGCAAATAAGCCCCGCCCCTGGCGGCCATGTTTTTTTACGGATCGGAATAATTTTAGCAACTTTGGTAGACGTTGACCCAAGGAACAGCTGTACCAAATTATTTTGAAATATGGCCAGTAGTTTTGAAGGAGATAATTTTTAAAGTTTTCAAATTATTTTTCTTTTTGTAGCCATAGCAACCAGAGTTCTTCATGGATCAACTTTATTTTAGCAACTTTTGTAGAGCCTCACCCAAGGAACATTCCTGTTTCATTAAATTCAGTCCAGCGGTTTCAGAGGAGATGTCGTTTAAAGAAAATTGTTGACGACGCACGACGACGGACAAAGGGCGATCCTAAAAGCTCACTTGAGCACAAAGTGCTCAGGTGAGCTAAAAATAAACTTCTCATCTCTAAATGATTGAATAGCAGTTAACAGCATAAATCCTGATCAGCCTTCGAGTTACTCAGTCTGATCAGGTTTTAGCTGTTCACATGTCTTTTTTTTATGGATCTCTGTATCAGGGAAAGGGTAAATCAACACAAGCATTACATAATATCATCATTATTATAATACTATTCAAAATCTTCCAGGTGTAAAGTAATAGTTCTTCACAGGAACTATCAATTAGTATAAGTTGTTAGAACTTTTTTTCTCAATCGACATAGAGGAGAAAAGTTTAAACTTATGTGCTTAATTGTGAATGGTATAATATCTGTATATCAACATATAGTAAACGTTACCCACTGGGATACACTCAGTTTTTGATGTTCTTTTTATCATGAATTTGCGTCCAGATATGAATGTGCAGTTTGGTTTTAGAAAGCCGTCGTTGTTGACTATCAGCTGCACATTTGGTACATTGCTAACATCCAACACGCTGTTAGGAAACCTTTCAAATGTTACTCTCTCGATGCTGTCATGTACATTTTCCCACTTGAAACATCCATGATTTAGGTCTCAGTTAATTACACAGCCACTTTCTTTACATTTACGATCTGAATCGTAACATTGTATTCTAGCACCAATGCACAAACGTATGGCAATAGCTAGTATCAAGAAAGCACGAAAGAGATGTAGGTCAGCCATTTTCACATTCGCACGTGAGCAAGCGGATGTAACCGACCGGATGTATCTGTTTACAATCGGTTGTAAAATAAAAATATGAAGTTACTTACACCTTATATCCAGTAATAAATCATATTTTGTTATATATTAAAGCTTCATATTTTGTTATATATTAAAGCTTCATATTAGGAAAAACGCATGCGAAAGTGATAATTATATATGTTTAAAGGAATACGCTCGGCTGAAATGAAAATTTAACCATCAACAAACCTTTTAGTGTAGATCACTTTGACATGACTTTCATTTTTATACACGCTATATTTGTGAAGATATAGCTGTTTAAAGTTTGTGATTTCGATCGGCTATGGCCGCCGCAATCTTTGTTCATGTTTACCTTTCTGTGACGTCACAAATACCCATTGAACCATATCCCGATCGATGAGTGCGATTAATAGGGGTTGTGATAAAAGCATTAAAGGAATACGCTCGGCTGATTACAACTAGGTTTCAATTGAAATATATTGATGTAAATAAACCAATTAAATTTCTCATTTCATTGAATCAATCGTAATAAGAAAGAAATTGTAAGTTAAAGACGTCTATTTAAACCAATTTGCTCCGCGATATTTTTTATTTCTATAATACATCTTTGTCATTTTTACCGTGAAATGCTTGCAACTGCGGTTATTGAAAAGTTGTGTGGTGTTAAACTGATTGGATAAGAAATCACTGGCAAGCCTTTGTAACAGAATAAGCGTCATATAAAATCGCACCCCAGGGCCATAAAACACGGCCATAAAACGAAGCGTGCGACCGAGTCACCATGTCAACAGACAATTGATGTGCACGTTTTACTGAAACGGACATGTAGAGTATAATCATCACAAACATACTAAATGCATTATATAAATATGAAAGAAAAGTATTGAATCCACGTTTTATTAGCTCACATGAGCACAACGTGCTCAAGGTGAGCTTTTCTGATCGCCTTTTGTCCGGCGTCCGTGCGTGCGTCCGGCGTCAACAATTGCTTCAAACAACATCTCCTCCTAAACGGCTTGGCCAATTTGAAAAATATTTTGCAGGAATGTTCCTTGGATGAAGCTCTACTAAATTTGTATAAATGGTTCTGGTCCATTGCATAATTAGGTCACAGGAGCTAAAAATAGATTTTAAAAATGCAAACTTTGAAAATCTTCTCATGCAAAACTGCAAGGCCTAGAGCTTAGATATTTGGTATGTAGCATCATCTTATGGGCCATTACCAAGATTGTACAAATCATAGCCCTATGGTGATAAATGCCCCCGCAATAGGGGTCACTTGTTTTACATAGAGTTATATAGGAAAATCTTTAAAAATCTTCTTCTATGAATCCATAAGGCCTAGAGATTAGATATTTGGTATGTAGCATCATCTAATGGTTCATTACCAAGATTGTTCAAATCATGAGCCTTATGGTGATAAATGCCCCCGCACCAAGGGGTCACTTGTTTTACATAGAGTTATATAGGAAAATCTTTAAAAAAAATCTTCTACTTTGAATCCATAAGGCATATAGCTTAGATTTTTGGTATGTAGCATCATCTAATGGTTCATTATCAAGATTTTCAAAATGGTGGCCCTTTGGAGATAAATGACCCCGCACTAAGTCTTCTCCTCTGAAACCATAAGGCCCAGTGCTTATATATTTTGTGTGTAGTATTGTCAGGGCTAAAATATTTAAGATTGAGTTATATCAGAATTCTTGTCTGTTTAAAAACCTTGTAATCAGTTGTAGCAATGGTACTCAGGTGAGCCTTTCAGGGCCATCATGGCCCTCTTGTATTATAATAATCTATATTATGCTATTTTACAGAAAAGGTCTGTTTAAATAAATATAAGTAAAAGTATCGTATTTTTTTTTCTAAATTGCGACAATTAGGGTTTAATCATAATTACAACACGGTGTCCCTTTGATTCGTCTCTATAGTATTTCACAGTTACCGTCATTGCAATTAGATTTCTACTTACATGATACCGCCCCTTTTATATATTTATACGTTTGATTAAAAAACTGTATAAAAATTGTTGATAATTGCTGTAATGATTTGCGCAATTAAAATAGCGATGTTTGTGAGAATGTGCATAAATGATTGCGTGACAAGGGGTATTTACTTTAGTTATGGTTCGATCACTATAGCAGGAAGCTTAATAAAGTTTTTGAGATATTTCTTAAAATGGAGTGTAGTTCCTTACGACTTTGAGCCCGAATATACTGAGGAAGAGCTGCAACTGCTTCAAGACAATGACGTACGGGAGGAGGAATATTTATGTGCTGAGGACTTTTGTTTGTGTGATAACTGTGTTATGATGCCATCCAATATGGAAAATGTATGTTGCAAACCGAGTGACTTGGTTGTTGGAAATTTAGATGAAATTACGTGCATTACGGACCATACGGACTTTCACACCTTAGTTCTGAATGATTCTGTTTTAGAAGTTGCATTCATTACCATTCTGGCATACAAAGGTCATAGGACGAGGGCTCAAGACTCTCACTCACGAGTAAGAAAACAATAAAATGATCATAGTTAAATCTTTTAATAATATATTTTCATCATATTCAAATAATAAACATTTTTCAAACAAATATAATAAGAACAATATAAACTAGAAAATTTTAGAAAAACCTTGCTGTTGTTGTTGTGTTGGGGTTTACCGTCGCTGCGATAGTATTTCAATCATTTAGCGACGTCCAGCTAATTACAGGTGGAGGAAGACCCCGAGTACACAGAGGTACCCGGGTAGAACCACCG
>CM037788.1:58158230-58208230 GCA_021229015.1 Solen grandis | reverse complement strand
ATTACCATTCTGGCATACAAAGGTCATAGGACGAGGGCTCAAGACTCTCACTCACGAGTAAGAAAACAATAAAATGATCATAGTTTAATCTTTTAATAATATATTTTCATCATATTCAAATAAACATTGTTCAAACAAATAATAAGGACAATATAAATGCTAATTTTACCCCCTTGATATAAATTACATGTAAATATGCAAAGCCTAGTGATTCTCTGCTGTAATATATTTTTATATATATAATACACAAAGTATTTGACAAGTGGGTAACACTTCCCTCATATAGACTCACTTTGACACCCCCAGTACCCCATAAAGTCTGATATACAGAGAGCCACAGTAAAACCTTACAGTTTAATTGTAAAATCCTCATAAGCAGACCATTGAGGACCAGCGATCAGCATAACACCTGATCAGTCTATGAGTTACGTGCAGGCTGATCTGGTATTATGCTGTTCGCATAGGTCTTTTCATGGTACATCTATATTGTTTTCACTATTTTTGTAGTTATTTACATTCTATGCATATGAAAATATTTTTTCACAGACAAAGTCGGCTAGCAGCATATCGCCAATTCACCTGCTGGATGCTGAAGGGTGAGAAGCTAGGAAAGCACCATAGAGTGATAATTCCAGCATGCGTTGTGAACAAAATCAGGGAGAAGTTCCCATCACCAGATAACACATACACAGGTTTCCAGACTGTAGCAGATTCAATAAGGGATTTGTTAACTTTATGAACTATAATGTACTTGTATTGCAAAAGTTAAAATTAAAACATGTTCTGATATATCAGCAAACCCGATTGAGAATCCTGAACAAGTGCTGAAAACCTGTATCATTACATCAATTGATACCGTTGAATAACATAGGTTCCCTTTATTTGAAAATTTCACATCATATTTAGAAAAATAAATTAATAAAGGAAAAAGTAAGTTACTTGTTTATTTATCCATTTAAACATCTTGATTATTATATCTTTTTTTACCCTACATATTTTCAAGAAAGATACTCAATATTCAATATTTTAGGAAAATAAATATCTCATGTTTTTCATTGAAAAGTAACTGTTTTTTATGCATCAAAATATTATTTACACTTAAACAAATCTATAATGCATGCAGTGAACCTTAACTTAATAATAACATACAAAATCAGGTGATATAAATAAAGATATTATAATACACAGATGAACAAGACTGTAATTTTTAAGTCCCTAGACTAATCAAGTCTGCACCTTTATTACAAATACAAATTAGAATTAAATACACAAATTCATATTGAGTCTTGTAGCAAAAGCGAAACACAAGACACAAAATATAACTGTGTTAATGGCAAATAGGTGCACTTGTGCCAAAAGCAAAAATACAAGACACAGCATTGAGTCAAGTAGACATAAGATAAATGTATATACTGACTTGATGTCTGGGTATACAGCACAAAACAAGAAACAAGAGGCCCATGATGGCCCTAAATCGCTCACCTGAGATAAATAGGTTGACCCAAGGAACATCTGTACCAATTTATTTTAAAATCTGGCCAGTAGTTTTGAAGAAGATGATTTTTAAAGTTTTCATTTTTTTTTCTTTTTGTTGCCATGGCAACAAGAGTTCTATATGGATCAAGTTTATTTTAGGAACTTTTGTGAAGGTGACCCAAGGATCATCCCTGCAAAATTTAATCAAATTCTTTCCAGTGGTTTCAGAGGAAATGTTGATTAAAGTTTTCCCTATATACATACAAGGCAAATAAGCCCCGCCCCTGGCGGCCATGTTTTTTACGGATCGGAAATTTTTTAGCAACTTTGGTAGAGGTTGACCCAAGGAACACCTGTACCAATTTATTTTAAAATCTGGCCTGTAGTTTTGAAGAAGATGATTTTTAAAGTTTTCATATTTTTTTTTCTTTTTATTGCCATGGCAACCAGAGTTCTTCATGGATCAAGTTTATTTTAACAACTTTTGTGGAGGTTGACCCAAGGATCATCCCTGCCAAGTTTAATCAAATTCTGTCAAGTGGTTTCAGAGGAGATGTTGTTTAAAGTTTTCCCTATATACAAATAAAGCAAATAAGCCCCGCCCCTGGCGGCCATGTTTTTTTATGGATCGGAATAATTTTAGCAACTTTGGTAGAGGTTGACCCAAGGAACACCTGTACCAATTTATTTTAAAATCTGGCCAGTAGTTTTGAAGAAGATGATTTTTAAAGTTTTCATTTTTTTTTCTTTTTGTTGCCATGGCAACCAGAGTTCTACATGGATCAAGTTTATTTTAGCAACTTTTGTGAAGGTTGACCCAAGGATCATCCCTGCCAAGTTTAATCAAATTCTGTCCAGTGGTTTCAGAGAAGATGTTGTTTAAAGGTTTCTCTATATACATATAAGGCAAATAAGCCCCGCCCCTGGCGGCCATGTTTTTTTACGGATCGGAATAATTTTAGCAACTTTGGTAGAGGTTGACCCAAGGAACATCTGTACCAATTTATTTTAAAATCTGGCCTGTAGTTTTGAAGAAGATGATTTTTAAAGTTTTTATTTTTTTTTCTTTTTGTTGCCATGGCAACCAGAGTTCTACATGGATCAAGTTTATTTTAGCAACTTTTGTGAAGGTTGACCCAAGGATCATCCCTGACAAGTTTAATCAAATTCTGTCCAGTGGTTTCAGAGGAGATGTTGTTTAAAGGTTTCTTTTTTACGGATCGGAATAATTTTAGCAACTTTGGTAGAGGTTGACCCAAGGAACATCTGTACCAATTTATTTTGAAATCTGGCCAGTAGTTTTGAAGGAGATGATTTTTAAAGTTTTCAAATTATTTTTCTTTTTGTTGCCATGGCAACCAGAGTTCTTCATGGATCAACTTTATTTTAGCAACTTTTGTAGAGCCTCACCCAAGGAACATTCCTGCCAAGTTTCATTAAATTCTGTCCAGTGGTTTCAGAGGAGATGTCGTTTAAAGCAAATTGTTGACGACGGACGACGCACGACGACGGACGCCGGACGAAGGGCGATCACAAAAGCTCACCTTGAGCACTTTGTGCTCAGGTGAGCTAAAAAATCTTCAATCAATGTGATGATGAAATGAAATTTTACATAACCATCATTAGTTCTAATGACAAACATTGTTAACTCTTTCCCTCAAGGCCCAGCCGGCTGGGCCTAGAATACACCGGCTGCATCCATGCAGAGCGGTAGAACTCCGCCAAATTGGACCATGCGTTTGCCGTGCATGGCGTCCCGTAAAGCTGGAGATGAGGATTCTGGCGGTTGAGCGGACACAGGTTTGGCGTGCGGTATACCCGTTGTCACCTGTGGTTTGCAATACACCGTCTTGACCTCGTATTCAGTATAGACGGGTGGTCGTATGGGCCCGATACGATCAATCGGCTAGTCACGCCGAGCCCTAGGTTAAACATATATCTAAGCTTTGTCTATAAACGTACGTATCTTTTCTCTGATACTAACCGGGTTTTATTTTCATTACTTTTTGTCTATTAAATTAACCTAGAAGGCGGTGGCTTATGGGTCAATCGAGGGGAATTTTAAGTTTCTTTCTTAAACCTTTCGAGTATAGCACTTGTGTAGCCCTGGCGCTTGGAGTAGGATATCCACTCCGGATAAGCGTCCCCTTGTTGGACTCCGTGGTGGGTGGGGAGCACGAGTGCTGAATCTCTTCTCTTTCTTTCATGGCTTCCTTCAAACGGTATCGAACTGATTCAACAACTGACGACTCTGACCCTGACTATGATGTTCAAAAACAAGAAACCTACCCAAAATTTATTGTACTTGCTGCATCAAATGAAAATAGCGATCTGTCAAAACTCTCTCCGTTCATAATCGAAAAAGTTCTCCGTGGCACCATTGGTGACCCAAAATCTGTTAAGAAAATGAAAAACAAATCCATTATAATTGAAGTTAAAAGAAAATCCCAATCTGAACAACTATTGAAAATGGTAAAATTCCACGACATAAACATCATTGCAACACCACACAAATCATTAAATTATTCTAAAGGTGTTATAAAAAATAGAATCCTTGCAGGTGTTTCAGAATCCGATTTAGTTGAAAATTTAAAATCACAAGGAGTAATAGCAGCCAGACGCATTAAGACCAAGAAAAATGGCAAAGAAATTGAAACAAACACAGTTATTCTATCATTTGATTCTCCAAACCCTCCAGCAAATTTAAAAGTTCTATATAGTCTCATTAAAGTTGACATTTACATCCCCAACCCACTTCGTTGTTTCTGGTGTCAGAAATTTGGTCACCATGAAAATGACTGCAAAAATGAAGCAGTCTGTTGCAAATGTGCATACCAAACAAAACACCATGAAGAGAACTGTCGAAACCCAATTAAATGTGTAAATTGTGGCTCAGCCACCCAGCCTTCTCAAACACCTGCGAAATTTGGAAAAAAGAAAAAGAAATTATGAAAATCAAGGTCACCAACAAGGTAAGCTATCCAGAAGCAAGAAAATTATATGAAGACATCCCCACTAAATCCTATGCATCAGTCATTAAATCTGCTCAGAAATCAGTAACTCTTCAAGACGCTCAAACTCAAACGGAGCCTTTGCCCTCCGAGTCCGTAACTTTACCAATTCAAAAACCTTGTCCTCATGTTGCAAATACAGTCAGTCAATCAGTACAGAGGTCAGAGTCTGAAAAACCTGAAAAGTCAAAATCAGCTAACACCCAAAATAACCCAACTAAGTCTACCAAACCTCAAAAAAGTACCAAACCAGTCTTAGATTCAGGTCCGGCGTCCGGACGTCAGCCAAAGGGATCTAATAATCCCTCTCGGATCTTGAACAGATATGAGATCCTAGATGACGGTGGGGGAGAGGAGATGGAATGCACCAGTGGAGGTCCATCTTCGTCTCAACCAAAGTCTACTTCAGGATCATCATCTTGATTTTTATCAATCATTTGTCGTTCTCTCATAATCCATGGTAAATAAAATAATTCAATGGAATAGTAGAGGTCTTAAAGCAAATTATGATGAGCTATTATTATTGTTATCTTCACAATCTCTAGCCGTAGTCTGTCTACAAGAAACCTTTTTAAAAGGTTATGATAATGTATCTTTTAGAAATTATATTTCCTATGATTTTATTTTAAACAATTGTGATAGAGCCGCTGGCGGTTCATCTATTTTAATCCGAAGTAATATTCCTCATAGTAAAGTTCAACTGAATACACAACTACAGGCTGTGGCACTCAGTGTGACTTTGCACAGAGTGATCACAGTTTGTTCTATTTATATACCTCCAAATCCTACTTTGAATCCTAGGGATCTAGAAAATCTTATTAATCAACTTCCTGCACCTTATTTACTTTTAGGTGACTTTAATGGCCATAATACATTATGGGGTTGCAACAATCTTAATGAGAAAGGTAAAATTTTAGAAGATTTTATCAACAAAAATGATTTATGTATTTTAAATAATAAATCTCATACTTACCTTCATCCTGCAACTGGTCATTATTCTGCCATTGATCTTTCTATTTCCTATCCGACTTTATATTTAGACTACGACTGGAGAGTGCATGACGATTTGTGTGGAAGTGACCACTTTCCAATTATATTAACTAACATTAACTCTACTATTGATAATACTCCTCCACGTTGGAATTTTAAAAAAGCTGATTGGGCTAAATTTCTAACTCTTTGTAATAGAGTTATTTTCTTCAACTATTTTAGATTTTGATGACCCTATTGTCGAGTTCTCCTCTAAACTCCATTCCATTGCCGAACAGTGTATACCTAAAACGAAAGTTACAAATAAAAGCAGACCATGGTTTAATGACGAATGCAAAAAAGCCATTCGTAAACGCAGAGCAGCTGTCAAAAGATTCAATGTAAGACCAACAGAAGAAAATCATGATCAAATTAGAATACTCAGAGCAAAAGCTCGTAGGACCATAAAACAATCAAAGAAAAATTCTTGGCGTGAATACGTTTCAAAACTTAATTCTAAAACTCCAATGAACAAGAGGGCCGTAAGGCCCTATATCGCTCACCTGAGGGGTCTTGATGTATAGGCATTGAAGACAATTATTCATGACCTTCCCAGGCGCAAAGTACTGGTCCAACCCAGGAACCGTCGAGAGGGATTAGTATAAGTTGTAAGAACTTGTTTCTCAATCGACGTAAAATAAATAAGTTTAAACTAATTATAGCTTGTATTGAGGCTGTTTCGGTTAAAATTAACTAGTGCACTGTTAACCACCATGAAATAAAGTATATAACATAAGGAAAGATTAAAATTAGTATTTTATAAAGTATTAACAGCTAAAATGGGACGTTTATGAAAAACGCATTTTGAATTTCTTTTTTATTAATAAAATAACAAAAGTACCTTGTAAAATAATAAAAGAACATTGTAAAATATATTCACATAAAAAGGAACACATTATTGTAGAGGAGAATATATGAGATCAAGATTTGGTGTGGGGTCGGTGTGGGGTCATTTATCACCGTAGGGCTATGATTAGAACATTCTTGGTAATGGCCCATTAGATGATGCTACAAACCAAATATCTAAGCTCTAGGTCTTCTGGATTCATAGGAGAAGATTTTCAAAGATATTCCTATATAACTCTATGTAAAACAAGTGACCTTGGTGTTGGGTCATTTATCACCGTAGGGCTATGATTTGAACAATCTTGGTAATGGCCCATTAGATGATGCTACATACCAAATATCTAAGCTCTAGGTCCTGCAGTCTTGCAGAGGAAGATTATTAAAGATTTTCCTATATAACTCTTTGTAAAACAAGTGACCCCTGGTGCGGAGTCATTTATCACCGTAGGGCTATGATTTAAACAATCTTGGTAATGACCCATAAGATAATGCTACATACCAAATATCAAAGCTCTAGGCCTAATGGTTTCATAGAAGAAGATTTTTCTCTTTGGCATTGGTTAAGGTTTTTATACCCCACACTATGAAGATCGGCTTGTCTGTCTGTCCGGCCGTCTGTCGTTTTTTTTTTATCAGGTTTTATGCTGTTCGCTGCTCCTCAGTGGTCTGGTAATGAGGATTTTACATTAAATTTGGTAAGGTTTGAGTTTGGCTTTCTGCAGATCAGGTTTTATGTAATACCTATTGAGTGCGTCAAAATGAGTCTATATGAGGGAAAGGGTTAATTTTTGTCTGGGCTGTAACTAAAAAAGTATAAAAGGTAACAAGAATATTTCGATAGATTTTACTGCGTTGAAGTGCAGTGACCAAAAACCATAACTATCTTTTTGCATAATTTTGGAGTTATTGCTCTTTGTAAATTTTCATACTTAATTTTTGTCAGGAATATAACTCAATAAAGATAAAAGACATCTATATGTGGATAGATCTCATTGAAGGGAAGTGCAGTGCCAAGAACTGTAACCCTCATTCACATCATTTTATAATCCCTGTGACAAAGCAGCATGCCGGGGGGGGGGGGGGGGGGGTATTTGGGCCATGACAATGGCATTTCTAGTTTGTTCATAACCACCAAATTTCATCGCTTCAAACTTGGTATGCTTGTTCATTAGCAAAAGGGAACTAATTTCAAAAGGGCAAGCAGCTCTAAAAATAATTTTGATAAAATTATTATACCCCCCACAAACGTAGTTTGGGGGGGGGGGGGGGGGGGGGTATATAGGAGTCACCATGTCGGTCGGTCGGTCTGTCTGTAGTTTTTTTTTGTCCACGCTATTTCTCAATAACTACTGGATGGATTTCAATCAAACTTCATAGGAAGCTTCACTGGTGAGCATAGATGTGCATATTATGAAACTGTTACGGTTGATTGACTTTCTTTTGAGTTATTGCCCTTTGCTGATTTTCTGGAGTTTTCTTTGTCCACGCTATTTCTCAATAACTACTGGATAGATTTCAAACAAACGTCATAAGAAGCTTCAATATCAAGCACAGATGTGCATATTATGAAGTGGTTACGGTTGACTGATTTTCTTTTGAGTTATGGCCCTTTGCTGATTTTCTGGAGTTTTCTTTGTCCATGCTATTTTTTGTATTAAAATCCCTGTGACAAAGTGACATGTGGGGGGTATTTGCGCCATTACAATGGCAGTTCTAGTTGCCCTTGGATTACATGTTCACCAAAAAAGTAGGAACCCATTTCAAAAGAGCAGGTAACCCTAAAATCATTTTTGCACAGTTATAGCCCTTTTTTAGTCTTAGAATTTTTATGGCTGGTAAAGTTTTTTATTAAGGTCAATTTCTTAAAGACTGTGGTTATTTTGCTTTCAAGTTCACTATCAAAATAGGAACCCATTCCAAAAGAGCAAGTAAAGCTAAAAATAATTTTTGCACATTTATGGTCCTTTTTAGCTCACCTGAGCACAAAGTGCTCAAGATGAGCTTTTGTGATCGCCCGTTGTCCGTCGTCTATCGTCCGTGCATGCGTCCGTCCGTCGTCAACTTTTGTTCAAACGACTTCTCCTCCTAAACCACTTGGCCAATTTCAAAATTATTTTGCAAGAAAGTTCCTTGGCAGACTCTCTACCAAAGTTGTTCAAATGGTTCCAGTCCATTGCATAATTAGGTCACAGGAGCTAAAAATAGATTTTAAAAGTGAAATCTTAAAAAAACTTCTTCTCCAAATCCAAAAGGCCTAGAGCTTAGATATTTGGTATGTAGCATTGTCTAATGAACCATTACCAAGATTGTTCAAATCATGGCCCTGAGGTGATAAATTTATCACCGTAGGGCTATGATTTGAACAATCTTGGTAATGAACCATTAGATGATGTTACATACCAAATGTCTAAGCTCTAGGCCTAATGGATTCATAGAAGAAGATTTTTAAAGATTTTCCTATATAACTCTATGTTAAACAAGTGACCCCTGGTTCGGGGGCATTTATCACCATAGGGTAATGATTTGTACAATCTTGGTAATAAACCATAAGATGATGCTTCATATCAAATATCTAATCTCTAGGCCATATGGATTCATAGAAGAAGATTTTTAAACATTTTCCTATATAACTCTATGTAAAACAAGTGACCCCTGGTGCGGGGTCATTTATCACCATAGGGCTATGATTTGTACAATCTTGGTAATGGCCCATAAGATGATGCTACATACCAAATATCTAAGCTCTAGGCCTAATGGATTCATAGAAGATTTTTAAAGATTTTCCTATATAACTCTATGTAAAACAAGTGACCCCTGGTGCGTGGTCATTTATCACCGTAGGGCTATGATTTGTACAATCTTGGTAATGGCCCATAAAATGATGCTACATACCAAATATCTAAGCTCTAGGCCTAATGGATTCATAGAAGATTTTTAAAGTTTTTTCTATATAAATCTATGTTAAACAAGTGACCCCTGGTGCGGGGGCATTTATCACCATAGGGATATGATTTGAACAATCTTGGTAATGAACCATAAGATGATGCTACACACCAAATATCTAAGCTCTAGGCCTAATGGATTCATAGAAGAAGATTTTTAAAGTTTATCCTATATAACTCTATGTAAAACAAGTGACCAATGGTGCGGGGGCATTTATCACCATAGGGTTATGATTTGTACAATCTAGGTAATGAACCATAAGATGATGCTTCATACCAAATATCTAATCTCTAGGCCTTATGGATTCATAGAAGAAGATTTTTAAACATTTTCCTGTATAACTCTATGTAAAACAAGTGACCCCTGGTGCGGGGGCATTTATCACCGTAGGGCTATGATTTGAACAATCTTAGTAATGAACCATTACATGATGCTACATACCAAATATCTAAGCTCTAGGCCTAATGGATTCATAGAAGAAGATTTTTAAAGATTTTCCTATATAACAAAGATTTTCCTATATAACTCTATGTAAAACAAGTGACCCCTGGTGCGGGGTCATTTATCACCGTAGGGCTATGATTTGTACAATCTTGGTAATGGCCCATAAGATGATGCTACATACCAAATATCTAAGCTCTAGGCCTTGCAGTTTTGCAGAAGAAGATTTTCAAAGTTTGCATTTTTAAAATCTATTTTTAGCTCCTGTGACCTACCTTTTTAATCAATCTGAATAATTTTTACAACTTTGAAAGAGGGCATCATAAGGATGATTCCTGTGAAGTTTGGTCAAAATCCCTTCAGCGGTTCATGAGGAGATGTTTAAAGCAAATTGTTGTGCTCAGGTGAGCTAAAAAGGTATGGAAAATGATTAAAAAGATAACGGGCAAAAACAAATCTAATTCCTGTGTTACTCATTTAAATGACCAAAATAATGAAAAAAGTATCTCTAATTTATTGGCGGAATGTTTTTCTAAAAACTCGTCTTCTAAGAATTATTCTAAGGAATTTCAGTAACACAAAAAGGAATCGGAAAAGCAAAAATTTAATTTTACTTCATCTAATGATGAAGCCTATAATAAGCCGTTCTCTTTATCTGAACTTCAGGACGCCTTAAAAAAAATTTCATGACACCGCTGCAGGTCCTGATAACATTCCATATCAATTGCTTCATAATCTCCCACACTCTTCATTGGACACTCTGTTAAAAATATTTAATGATATCTGGTCTTCAGGTATAGTTCCTCCTTCATGGAAGGAGGCATTTATTATTCCAGTTCCAAAACCCGGAAAGGATAATACTAACCCCACTAATTATAGACCCATTGCTTTAACAAGCTGCATCTGCAAAACTCTAGAGAGAATGATTAATGCCCGCCTTGTTTGGTTCTTAGAGTCTAATAACCTAATTACAAATTTTCAGTGTGGCTTCAGAAACCAGAGAAGTACAACTGATCATTTAATTAGACTTGAAAGTTTTATTCGTGACGCCTTTGTCAAAAAGGAACATTTAGTAAGTATATTTTTTGACCTGGAAAAGGCATGTGATACGACATGGAAACATGGTATTATGAAAGATTTGCATGATTTTGGTCTGAAAGGCCATTTACCAATATTTATAGAAATTTTTTTATCAGGCAGAAATTTTAAAGTGAAATGTGGTTCGACTTTATCAGATTGTTTTAGTCAAGAGCAGGGAGTTCCACTAGGAAGTATTCTCTCTGTTACCCTTTTTAGATTAATAGTATTGTTAAATCTTTAAATCCTGGTGTTGATTGCTCTCTTTACGTTGACGACTTTTTAATTTGCTACAGATCCAAAAATATGAATACTATTGAAAGGCAGCTTCAACAATGTCTTAATAAAATACAAAAATGGGCATCTGAAAACGGCTTTAAATTTTCTAAATCAAAGACACAATGTGTGCATTTTTGTCAACTAAGAAATCATCACGATGACCCAAATTTAACGCTGGATGGTACTCCTATTCCTGTCGTTTCTTGGAGTGATTTTCGACAAAAAACTTAATTTTATTTCCCATTTAAAGTACCTCAAGAATAAATGTCTAAAGGCACTTAACATAATGAGAGTAGTCGCCCATACCGATTGGGGGGCAGACACAAAAGTCCTTTTGAATTTATACCGTTCTCTAATTCGTTCAAAATTAGATTATGGCTGTATCGTTTATGGTTCAGCCAGAAAATCATACAGTTACTGGACACAATTCATCATCAAGGACTTCGCTTGGCACTTGGCGCATTTAAAACATCTCCTGTTGAAAGCCTTTATGTAGCCGCAAATGAACCATCCTTATATCTACGTAGAGAAAAATTAACCTTACAGTATATTACAAAACTCAAATCAAATCCGAGTAATCCAGCTTATGATAGCGTATTTCACCCTAACTATAAAACATTATATGTGAGCAAACCTAAGGTTATCAAACCTTTGGGATTGCGTGCTCAGAATCTTATTTCAGGTTTAGAAGTTGACATAAAAGTCATTAAAACAAAAACAGTCCTACAAATTCCACCTTGGACACTTAAAAGACCTGAAGATAATCTTAGTCTTCACAATTCTTAAAAGTCCATTACTGATCCAATTTTATTTCAAACAAAGTTCAATGAAATTAGGTCTACTTATGGAGACCATTATGACGTTTATACAGATGGCTCTAAAGATGGCTATACGACCACATGTGCAGTCATAAGCTACTTTTACACAAAATTATATCGTTTACCGGATGGCGCATCGATTTTCTCTGCAGAAGCAAAAGCTATTGAGTTAGCTTTACATGCGGTATCGTCTATTCGGTCCGATACATTTATCATATTTTCTGATTCCTTGTCTGTTCTACAATCAATTAAAAACATGAACTTTTCTAATCCACTAATTCAAGATATTTTACTTAAACATCATCACCTATCTTTTTCGAAACAAATTATATTCTGTTGGGTTCCCAGTCATATGGGAATTCGAGGTAATGAGAGAGCTGATCGTGCTGCTAAGGCAGCCTCCGATTTAAACGAGGCTGATATAAAAATTACATTTACAGATTTGAAATCTTCCGTAAATAAATTGATCTTTTCAAAATGGCAATCTAGTTGGGACAACGCTCAATTTAATAAGTTACATTCTATTCAACCATCCTTAGGTTTTTGGTATCCATCTTCCCGCGCCGTGCGTAGGGAGGAATGTGTTATCAATCGTTGTCGCATAGGACATACTCGTTTGACTCACTCCTATCTATTAAATCGAGAAGAACAACCTGTAAACCTGTATGCATTCCTTGCCAGGAACCGTATACAATCAAACATATTTTAGTCGACTGTATTGAATAAGAACTAATTATTTTAATGTGGCATCTATGTTAGACCTTTTTAATACTGTTTCTGTTGATACTTTGATCGCTTTTATTAAAGACGTTGGTATATATAACAAGCTTTGATTTTACATACGTGATATGTTAAACATATTTACTCTCCTGCTGTGCGGGATTCACTTGTGTATAATTTTGTGACTTATCGTATTTTTAAGCGTTTTTAGACACCATATGACGTCTTTCGACTGTTGGGGTGTCTTTAAATCAATATTCTATTCTATTCTTTCCCTCATATAGACTCCAAAGTTTTCACATAAAGCCTGATCTCTAAAAACCACAGTTAAACCAATCTTAATTGTAAATTCTTCATCTCTTGATTATTGAGATGCAGAAAACAACATGATACCTGATCAGCCTGCGAGGCTGATTTGTTTTTGTTTGTTTTCTTTTTGGCTGTCCAAATAGGTATTTTTATGGTGTCTTCTATGTGGTAAAGGGTTAATAACAGGATTGACTGTGAAATACTTTTAAAAAAAACATCTATCGCAGAAACAATCAAGATTCGATCACAAACAGCATCTATGTCAGGTGTTTGTGTTCACATCAGCCAGTCAATATATCAAAATATATGGGCAAGAATTAGCTAATGTAACTTCAAGTGTGACATTGCAAGAAAAAAATAAAAACATTCATAAGCCTACAAATTTTGACTGAAGTATAACTGTGTATGGTGTCTTTCTATGTGTAACAAAAAAAAATCATTTTGAAACTTGCTTCAGTTAAAAACAAAGAGAATTACTGAATTTAGAGCATGTAACATAGACACTATTCCTAAACTGAGATTGGTGGTTCTTTGACCTGTTTAAAGTTTAGTATTAAGTTTGTTTATTTCAAAACATAGTCCATCATCTCGACTTAAAATATTGCAATTTTTCAAATTTATCATGTATTTCAGAAATTCTATGAAAACAGGTTTCCTCTTATTGTTCTGTCAATGTTACATGCAACTACTAAGAGATAAATATAATCAAAATTATGTTCTAGGTAAACAAGAACATTATTTTTTCATTGGGTTACTGTCGTATTAGAAAATTCTATCAATATTTTTGCAACTTTCTCATTTCATTGATAAAGTAGTTACACATATGTTGCATGTAACATGGACAAAAAAAAGGAATCATAAAGCATGCCAGAAATGCTATTAAAACATATAAAAAGCCCCCCAATACACCATCTATACTCCCACATATATCTCAAGTATAATATTGTTTAAGTAGTCGCATGTTAGTCGCATGTAACATTGACACCAAAAACGTGCAACTATTTATGAGTGTTGAGAAGGGTGTGTGATAGTTGAAAATACCACAAAACTCAAGAAAACTGTTCAGGTCCAATTAAGAGCATCCTGAATTTCTAGGTAGGAATGGATTAAATGACTTTTCAGACCCGTTTGGCCAAATATAGGTAGGCAGCTTCGGTAGATTTCGTTGTTTTCTAACTTGTATTTTCATACTCACTGACACCACATCGTTTTGCATTGTATTCAAATAAATTTAGTTCAATTGTATCAATGTTATGCAAGTTCCATTCAAAGACCTGTGGCCATAACATTAATCAATTGCTTGACGGGTGATGTATACATAGTGGGAGATACTTGCTCGGTTGATGCACCTGGTCTAGCTAGTTCTTCCTTATTGTTTTACTAGCTTTGAACATCTGTATACTACTGGCAAACCTTAATTCTTGTCTTTGTCTGAGGTTTTTGTTCAAAGAATAAACAACGAAATAAATCTGAACAATGTCATTTTTATTACTCAGAGGTTGAACCTATATAGAGAATAATATGCTGCTGTGTTTTGATATAAAGTTTATCAGACGAGGTTGGGAGAATTATAAATGACGAGGCTCTGCTCTGACTTTATGTCAAAACACATGTAGCATATTGTATTTATCTTACATCTTCAATCAAATATGTTTAAAAAGATAATATAATGTGTAAAAAGATAATATCCATCATTATATTAACAATACACACGAATTAGGGACGCGTAGGAATATAAAGGAAAAAAACAGCAAGCGCTGGAGGAAAATTAGTTCTTTATTATTTATTTATTTGCACAAATATTTAAGAAAAAAGAAGAAAAATAAGAAAAAAAAGTTCTGACAACGAATTCAAAGCGATGTATTTCTTTCATGTATACCCCGTCTAGCTATAAACAAATTATGGATCTAGTATAAATACGTCATTTTAAATACGTCATTTTATCAAATTTAATACGTCATTTTAAATACGTCATTTTATGTGTTTACACAGTGCGAGATTACATAGATCTATATAGATCTAGAAACTTTCTATATGAAATATTGGCATTTATTGGCTTATATTTATGATTTGTTTGCATTCTTTATTGACATAAAATATATATTGATCTAGATCTATTAAATAAAACACCTTAAAAACATATTTTTTCAATCATTATACTCATCATCACGTAATGCAATACACATTTACATATCTCTTTGTTTACACGAGAATGTGCGCGTGAAGTTGTAAAAATAGTCCCGTTGTTCTAAAAATATCTGCCTGATAAAGGCTAAGTTTATCATGCAAGTGATATCAGTCAATGTTTGCAGTAGGTGTTAGATAAAATTAAAACTGAGGTTGAACTTACAATGGTATCTTGTGCACCCATCTTGAACCAAATCTGGTGACTCCAAAATGTCAGTGAAATCAGTAACCAATGCAGAAAAGGTCTCTGGTACAATATGCCACTTCTGGCCTCTTCCCTCATAATACTGTATCCAAAATACGTCTTCGTCGATTTTGGTGACCTGTAAAAATAAAATGAAGTTCAGGTAGTTAGTTGCAATCAAGAGATAACAATACATGTATTTTATTCAGAAATGATCTGCCAATCTTTATCATGTGTTCGTTTATAGTGTTGTAGGGGAGACTGGGGCACTCTGGGACAAAAATCACATTTTTCAGGCTCCTTAGCAACATAGCTTTAGGATTTGTTATCTCTTTTGTGGATGAAAAGAGCAATATATACTGGATGTAATATATATTTGACTGAGCCTATAATAATTAAGTTGGCTTTGAGATCTGCACCAGCCCAGCCAACATTCTAATATCGGTCCGATATCTATCCAATGTTTCTTTTTTATCGGCCCGATATCGTTTATGTATTGGGCCGTTATCGTTTTGCCCATCGGATTATAACGGTCCGATATCGTTTTATTATAGTTGTCGGTCCAATATCGGTCCGATATCGGCAATTTAATATAATATTTAATATAGTTTTTCAGTGTGAAAAATACTATTTACTGTGACAAAATGTGATTAATATGGCACAAAATTATTTTTTTTGCCTGGAATTGGGAATGTTTTCCTTGAAATTGGGAAAAAAACATACTTTTTGGCATTGGGAACATGACCCAATAATGGTCATCAAAATGGGCGAAAAAAAACCCTGCGTGGGAAATTACGCTTGAATTTGCTCGGTTTAGGGTGTGTCAGAATTACGCAATTTCATTGGTTCCATCACGGTTTTTCATCCAATCATTTTAAATACAACTATTCAATCAGGCATATCTACACGACTTGTGTGCACAGCTTTCTATATAAACATTGTTGCTCATATGTAAATTTCTTACTGAAATAGTATTTACTACCTTGACTGCTGAGTCGTCGACAGTTTTTACTTGATATTTTGATCAGGCTAAATAAGCACACATTTTGCACGTCGCTGACGGACACGTTGTCCCATTGTTTATATGAATTTATGCCTTCACATTAAAGAGTGTGTTGTTTATTAGGGAGTTTTCATTGGTCGATGTTTTAATCAATAACTGTTGTAAAAGGTTGTAAAACGAGCTTTTCTAAACGTACTTTCCCACGGCATGATGTCATGCAGTGAAACGGAATAAAGTCATCCGTGGGTTTCCGACGATGTTAGTATACAAGGGGACCTTGGTTTTGATCCAGTTATTGAGAGAAACAAAAGGTTATAATATTTGCTTTTATATCCCTTTTTCACATAACATTTTTACATGATAAAAGCTACATAATAAAGCCATAAGCCAGAGACTAAATGTGTATCTATTCTAGTGGGGACAAGTAGAAAATCTGTGTTTATAACAATATTAAACGTGTCCCCTCGTGAAAACAATTAATTTGCTCCATTATTGACTAGTAAAGCAAAAACAAAAAGCTAAAAAAACTAGAAATGTGTCCATAGGACACAGATGCCCTCGCAACTGCTTTTTTCTCATGAAAGCATGTCAAAACTTTTGCCCAGACTGATAAGGATATTATACAAAAGGTGACTTTGATCAAGTGGAAAGGCAATGAGCACATGCTAAAAATACAGAATATGCCCTAAATTCATTCCAATAAGCATATTTATGACTGACCATATAAGCTAATCCTGCTGCTGACAAGAATTTAATAGCTTCTAGCAAAGCTCCTTGTCAAACACAAGTTGACTTTCCGACAATAAAAATAAAACAAAGGGCGATAACTCAAATTTTACTTGAACTTGGTCACTAGACTTCTCCTTGATGTATGCAACATTATAATAAAGTTTTAAGTCAATCCCTGCGATAGAATTCATGTTATGCTCCAGACAAGAAATTATAACAAAGGGCAACTCAAATATAACTTGACCAAGAGCTATGGAACTTGGGCACTGCACTTCTCCTAAATGTATGCAACATGATGAAAAATTTGAAATCAATCCCTGTAGTAGCATTTGTGTTACGCTCCTGAAAAAATTTAAGTATTAACAAGAGCTGTCTGATGACAGCACGCTCGACTATTCCAGCGCTTTGTTAGTATTACAGTAAGAAAACTTAACAAAGGGCAATAACTCCGAAATTATGCAAATGAGAGTTATGGTTCTTGGTCACTGCACTCCCCCTTGATGAGATCTATCCACATATGAAGTTTCATGTTGATACCTTTTATAGTTTCTGAGTTATGGCCCGGACAAAAACTAAGTATGAAAAAATCACAAAAAGGGCAATAACTCCGAAATTATGCAAATGAGTTATGGTTCTTGGTCACTGCACTCCCCTTGATGAGATTAACGCGGACGCCGAGGAGAGAGTGACCGCAATAGTTCTAACTATTCTTTGAATAGTCGAGCTAAAAATTAAAAGGCATTGGAAAGTTATAGTTCTTGTACAGTGCACTTATCCTTACTGAGATCTCTCCACCTATGAAGTTTCATGCTGATACCTCTTACAGTTTTTGAGCTGTGCTCCGGACAAAACTTTGGGACGGATGGACGTACGGACGGACAAAGGCAAATCTATATGCCCACCCCACATTAAGTGGTGGGGGGCATAAAAAATGGTTAAAAACCCTTTAAATGATAAAAAATAAAATAACAGCTATCAATCTGCCACTCCCTTTTACAACAAAAACTATACTGTATCGGTAATGAGATCAATATGGTAATTTTACAAGTAATTTTAACAGAAAAATATGTTTACATATTAAAAACTATACTTAATCAAAATAACATATCTGGCATCATTAATACACACCAAAACATAGGAAAAAACTGACTGTATAAAAAAATTAATAAAAGAGAAGTCTATAAAAAGAAACATTAAAATTAATTCATATGTCATCATGTAGTCAGTATTTCTCTCCTTTACAATATTTGACTAGTACATGAACAAGTGGTGAAATGTTCAGCATTTTGCACAATGTTGAGAGCTCAGATTCTTTTTTAATCAAAAAAAGAAATAGTAAAAGCTTGGCAAACATGTAAACAAATCTGATATTATACTGGGAAAAATGGTGGACTTAATGATTGTTGTAAGACCAATATTTTGCAATGTCAATGTACACTGTTACCTTTTTATGAAGAAAGGCTTAAATGGTCCACCAAAGGTAATGATTGCAATATATGGACATTTTTTTGCAAAAAGGCCATATACCATGTTATTTCATATTCTAAATGTGAAACGTCTGTTATAATTTTTATCCGCTTAAGACTGATCATAATGGTGATCATCATGGTGGTGTGTCGTTGTAACTCGCCTCTTTCTTCCCCCATCCCTGTCGGACGCATTTCTAAGCCAATCTTTGATAAAAAACTCTGTATCGTGTGCATTGGTTTGTGGAAAGTTTCTCTGTACTGCTCCTAAAAATATATATATATTAAGCATTTTGAACATTCAAAGCCCTAAAAATGTGCACTGAAAACAATCATGAAATGTGCCTATTGAAAAATTTATGCTAACTATAAAAACTGGAATGTTTCACATTTGTCAAATTGTTTGTTTGGATTTAATGTCATGTCAATACAACTGTAAGTCATTTTGCAACACCTAACAGAGATGAGGATGCAGATACAGAGAAGCTTGGGTACATATGCCCCTACTCTTTTTTTTTTCGCAAAAACGTAGGGGCTGATTCCGAAGGACATGGTTCGGTGGGCGGAACGAACTCCCGACCCCTCAATTATTGGTCAAGCATGATACCACTCGACCACATCCATCAGTGTTTGTCGTATTACTTTGTATCTCATTGATTTTACCCAAAATAATACATATGCTGTTAACATACCTATTCATTTAGTGACATTGCCATGTAATATTACACATGACTAACAAAGGAAGAGACAGTTATATCACTATAAAGTGGTACCATGAGAAATTGTTGATTTTTTACATACATGATTAATACTGTACTTAAGAAATCCCAACACTGCCTCTACTAAAAGGTAGTTATTCAATAAACAGTGATCCCCATGAATCTTTCAATCTACACAGGTGACACAAAAAAGACTGATGCAAAACACAATGCACATGGTCAGATGCTATGGGAAACATAAGTTCAGTCTTCAAGCTAATTATTGTTCTATAGTAAATAGTGTAGTTAGTGCTGTAATGAATACTACAAACAAATAATCTTACTGAGAATTGAGGAACTCAGCTTCAGTGACCCAAAAGCCATCTTTCCCTTGGCTCCCGTCCAATTGAATTCAATGGCCAAGCTGTTGTGCAATGCCTCCTTCATTATTCGCTTGGTCATTGTTTTGACTGATGACCCACCAATGTTGGAGAAATAGTTGACCTGCATGAAATCAATATTACAATATGAAATCATAAATTGGGAATTTATGTTGCTAAATATTATAGGGCATTAATTAATTATGTTGGTATTATTAAACGCTATTTTTGATGATGATGATTACCAGAATAGGCTGTCTTCCTTTGCTAAAAATAGTTTCTCCCAACTTATTATCTTTTTCCAAAATTTACAAAAACTTCTTGATACCTTTTGTACATTTTGAGTTATGGCCCGGACAAAAAAAAAACCGACAGACGTACGGACGGACAGACAGACAATCTGAATCCAGTATACCCCCCTTACAACTTTGTTGTTCAGGGGGTATAATAATTTAATAATGTGATTTTCTTGTTAAATTTTCTCAAATTCTTGGGTACAGGCTTTAATATAATTTTCAAGAAAATCACTGCAGCTACAGCAATTAGTCCTTAAAATACTGATATTTAAAGAAAATTATGATGAATATATAAATGTCTTAAAAATACTTTATTATATCTCGGAATAGTGAAACAGTTGTTATTACAAAGGCAAAAAGAATACAGAGTGAATGGTATCTCAGCTTGATTTTGATAGGAACCATGTTCAGACAGACATGTAAAGCAGTGTTGTTTGCTTCATACAAAGTGCTTCCTATACAGATGTACTTTCAAGGAACTCAAGATTTTCATTTAAGCTTATCGGCTCTCTTAACAAGACAAAAAAAATAAATACATTAAAAAATATATCTTTTGAACATATTTTAATATGTTTATACCATCATTTTCATAGAGCCTGGCTCCTTCAGAATTTCTTCAGTATCCTTGAGTTGCTCCTCCGTTGATACTGGAAGGCATACTCCATCTGGAGCATCTGTGTTTTTCTCCCCACAACCATCCAGTCGCTTGAACAGCCCAGAAATCATAGCCATCATTTCGCGTTGATCCTGTTTTATGTCTTCCAGGGTTCTGAGTATTACTATGTCACGACCTGTAACATCAAATAAAATTGAAAATAAAATCCATTCAAGGAAGATATAAACCATAATAATGACTAATTAATTAAGGTTTCAGACAAATGTCTGATTTCACACAAACAAATAAGTACAAGGTAAACTCACAACCAGATGATCAAACTTAATTGAATAAGCAATACTACATATTATAAGCAACAATCTAGTACTCCAGCTTCCCTCATATTCTCTTATACAATAAAACACAGGCCTGAAAAATTCCTAAAATCTTCACTCGTCCTGCCTCAGGCTGAGATGGTCATATGAAGAAAATTATCAAGAAAATGCTTGATTGTCCTGCACTACCATTCACTCCTCATAGCAAGCGGACAAGTTGATTTTTCACTTGCCGAAACAATATTACATTTAACTAATTTAAGAATACATTTTTTTTACCTGATAAAACATTCTGAGCTTGGTTCAAGCTGGGTGTAGATGATGACAGCCTTGGAGATGCCTGAGGTTGTGGCCTTTGAGGTGCCTGAGGTTGTGGTCTTGGAGATGCCTGAGGTTGTGGTCTTGGAGACGACTGAGGTTGTGGCCTTTGAGATGCCTGAGGTTGTGGCCTTGGAGACGACTGAGGTTGTGGTCTTGGAGACGCCTGAGGTTGTGGTCTTGGAGATGCCTGAGGTTGTGGTCTTGGAGATGCCTGAGGTTGTGGTCTTGAGTGCTGAGGTTGTAATTTTTTTGGGGGGGGGCTTGAGAGGCTGAGGTTGTGTCCTTTTCTGACTCTGAGTTGATGAATCGTGGGTTGGGCCTAAACAGATACTAACCATAGAGTATGACATATTAAATTTTTAAAATATTACTTCAATGTTGTTGTTGTTGTGCTGGAATTTACTGTCGCTGCAATAATATTTCTATCATATAGCGACCTCCAGCTAATTATAGGTGGAGGAAGACCCGAGTACACAGAGGCACCGCGTAGAACCACTGACCTACCGCAAGCCAGCTTGAAGGCTTCCTCACATAAAAATCCGAAGTCCTGAACGGGACTCGAACCCACGCGGTGAGGGGCTGAGTGAGTGTTAAGTTGACGACTTTACCCTTCAATCACGGGGGCCCCTTACTTCAATGTCAAAAGTTAACTGCTCACAAAATAATAAAATGATTATTTTAAGTTGAATTTTTCTTTTTTTCAGGAGTGAAACATTTTTTTTATAAATATTTTCGATAAAAGTTCAACCAAAAATATTAATGTGTTATACTCTTCTTACCCAAACATTTTAAGATGAACAATGGCAGTTTATAAAGTTCATGATCATACAAACCATATTTATTATTTACTTGTTTAAGCTCACATACCTATGCTTCCTTTTTTTCGGCGTTGAAGTGACTGGAGTACTAACTGTACATGTATCTGTTAGAATATCCGACTCAACTTCAGCTTCCTTCGCCTTCCGTAGAGCTTTTTGCAACGAATCTGAAACATATGTATTGTATTACTCAACAAGTACACGTAAACATGTGTCCAAATGTGATGATTACCCGAGCAATACACTCTAAATGCTTAATGCAAAAAATCAATGGTTTGAGTTCCCATGAAAGCTATTAAAAAAAACTGATATACCTGCTACAGCTAACATGTTAATGGTAATGATTTGCCTCTCTGTATAACATTAAGGATAGAAATATATGTAATTATTTGTTTGTTTGTTGGATTTAAAATCCCACCGACAGTATTTCGGTCATTTGGAGACTATGTCTACTTGAGACAGATATAGTGCTGCCAGACTGCAGTATCACACCGTAGACATGTGACATAATACCACACCCAGTCACATTATCCCAACACCAGGCCAACCAGTCCTGATAACCAAGCAAGGGAGTTATACCAGTACCATTTTTTACAACTTTGATATGTTGCGGCCGCGGATCTAACCCATGACCTCCTCCTGAGGCCAACACCCTAACCACTCGGCCACTGGTACGGTGACAGAAATGTGAATTGATTCGATTAATAAATATCACCCATACAAAATTATATGAACATTCAATCTTAAATGGGAGTGATGCATCAGAGAGAATGGTATCAGTATATATAATTGATACTAAAAATCACTAAACCTCTCTTGCCATGTTCTCTTGGCAGTGTGCACAGAGATCAGCTCTCTGCATTTCCTTAAAAGCCTCACAAAATATATATTATCAGCAGGGTCTCTACAGCTCTTACTTAGCAAACACCAAGTTTTTGTTATATATGTTTAAAGCAAAGAAAAAGGAATCAAGGTATGGGTATGACTACCTATGCTTCTATGTGTTTCGAAATTTACCGTCGCTGCAATTGTATTTCAATCATATAGTGACGTCCAGCTAATTACACAGAGGCACCCGAGTAGAACCACCAACCTACTGCTATCC
This sequence comes from Solen grandis, assembly GCA_021229015.1. Taxonomy (NCBI): domain Eukaryota; kingdom Metazoa; phylum Mollusca; class Bivalvia; order Adapedonta; family Solenidae; genus Solen; species Solen grandis. The sequence continues at coordinate 58,185,164 of CM037788.1, read as the reverse complement.
AGCTGGAAAGCTTCCTCACATGAAAAATCCGAATTCAAACCCACAGCAGTGAGGGGCCATGATATTTGTAGTCCTTCGGCCACGGTGGCCCCTACCATACTTCTGTCCAAGGATATATGAAAACTAAGAAATGTAAGTGCATGCATGCATTTTAGTTCAATATTATACATATATGAAATGAAATGAAAACAAGGTATACAGTATTTACCAGTTGTGTACATTGTTCTTATACTTGTACAAGACACCCATGTGTTGTCTGGCTCTGCATGCTTTGTCAATGCCAAATTTAGTTTGGCTGATGTTTTGATGGGGGGCCAAAGTACGCTTTCACCGGAACCATCTGTGCCACTGTCCTTGATAAGCCATTTTTCAGAAATGACCGCTATCTCATTCGTATCAAATTCAACTACCAGATACTTTAACATTGTTTGTCTGGCAAAATGAAAGCAAAACATATATAAGCATCATATTTTTTTTTTAAATTCTTTTGAAATAACTATACCTGATTGGAAATTGTGCAGTTTAAATAAATAGATTAAATGAAATAGCATCTTATTTACAAGTAATAAAACACTAATTTTCTTTTACAAATCAAGATTCCGAGTACTTAAAATGATATTGATTACTTGTGAAAATTATAGCAAAAGATCTGATTGAGTGCAATTACGGTTGCATTAAAACTGTGACCAAAATTCCAATTACGTTATTTTCTAATGTATTTAACTATTACAGTTCTTGACAGACAACTCTTATCACGCTGACTCCAAGCCATGTATAAGCGGTATACATACAAAGCCATCATCAATAGGAAGAAGTACACATTTACAAACAATGTCTTTTACATCAGCGACACACAATATGCCACTAAGGTCAGCAACACGCTTTATTCTAAGGTCTGAAGATGGTAATGGGAAATTAAAAAAATCTGTCACATTTAAAAATTGTTCATAAACAAACATCTTTTCAGTATGATCCTTAACAACTATATTCCTGATAATACCAACATCATCATTTATAAGAAAGCAGTTGTTGCCTCGTGATGTTGAGAAAAAGCAATCAGGAAAATGGATTTCTTTAAACTGTGAAATCACCATATGGTTGAATCTCAAAGGCAATGGTCCATTTACATTAGTTTTCTTTAAGATGCCTTCTTTGTTTGAAACCTTTACAGCAGAATCAAACAGACTTCCTTTACTTTCAGATATTCTGCGAATCACTTGTTGCAATGGCAATGTGGGTTTTCTTACAATACGCTTCATTTTCCCAAGATAGCTTTCAAACACAAAGGCAGAGTATTTTGTTCAACAATTTGCCTATATCACTGATAAAAATTCAAAGTAGCCCCTGAGCATAATCTCTGTAAGTGTCACAAAAGAAACTGCAAGACAAGCAGAACACACTGATAAACAGCAACATAAAATGCTTGTACAAATCAGGCCGAAGGTGTTTCTTAAGAACAACTGGACCAGAATATAACAAGAACTGTCGAAACTCAGTTGCTTTCCACCTTTCAACATAATCAAGTGTTCTGGCTTTGCGACTGAATTCTTTTGGCAAAAAACTCTTTATATCAGACAAACTATCAGAAATTCTCTTAACAGTACTCGCACCAATGCGGCACCCATTTTCAAGTGGCCCCTTTATCCAGAGCAGAATCATGCGTTTCACAACTCCAAGATATACCAAGTGCATAGCATCTGTAGGGAACTGAGAAACCATCCCAACAGGTAAAGTATGAAATGGTGATTGACCAATATGATGTTCTTCAAATTGCATTTCATCAAATGAAGCATCAGTTCTAAGTGGAGAATCATTTGCAGGAAATGTCATTTTCCCCTGCCATTCTCCACGTTGTACACATTTATCACAACCATGATACCCGCTGTGGCATTTTATTTGTTTTACAAAGGCTTTTGCAGGTGCATCACATATTACACAAGAGAGCATAAAATTAACCCTGTTCTCAGACTCATCAGAGACCCTAACTCCAATCTGAAGTAAATTTCTCAAATCACGAATAAAATGGTCAAGGTACTCGGCCACACTAGTAGGTTTTTGGTCTCCAGAATATAGGCCAATAACAAATGGCTTGGAAATAAAAGGTTTAATAAGTCGTCCCAATATTGGCCACAACTGAGCACCAGAACTTTTGAACAAAGGGAGTCCATCAATATTTACTTGAAGAGAAACTTCATTTGCATTGTCCGCACCATTAACTATTGACATGACCCAACTTTCTATTCCAAAATGGTAATAGCAACCACCAGCAATATTTAAAACTTCATAATTTTTTGGAGTTTTTAACAAAGTTCTGGCATCTTTTGGCAAGTAGGTATGATACTGGCGCAAAATTGCAAGCAAATCATTTAATGCAGAATGGCTAATATTATGTTTCGTAACCCAATACAATAAAAGTGTATCCAAATTTGCCTCACAGTCATCAGATTCACCATCCGAACTGTCGGAGAAATATTCATTTTCAGAACTGGAGAAATAATCATTTTCAAAACTGCCATGAGACAACACTTTATCATGTAACATATTGTCAATACCACTCTCAACAGTATCCTTGAACAGGTCAGTACCTTGAGCTTGGTCAAGAGACAATGAATTGGCCATATCTGGATTACTGTTAATTGAATCATTAAGGTGTCCTTCATCAACTACTAAATTACTTATTGCATTAATATGATCATTGACTGTGGAAACAATTTTCCTGCGTTTTGACCAATAGGAAGTCATATTCAACTCACAAGTTTTGAAAAATAAATAAAATGCAAAATATTTCGGCCATAACATTTATTTTATCAGGGATTTAAATTACCTACGATTAGGCCATATGTAGCTTCGTGATTTTATTTAACTAGAATATTCTGAATAAAATTAAATAAAATGCATAATAATGCTATTTTAGATACATTGAACATAAAGAATGAATAAAATACCAGCCTGAATTTTGATGAAATGACAGTTTATCTATAAACTTCTAACAGAAAAATTTTGTTTGTCGCGAAAACTGATTACAAGTAAAATACAACGGAAAATATATCACATATATAGGCTAGAACTGATCTGCACTTTGAAATAAACAGGCATTAATGTTCGAAAATCGATATGTTTCTATAGTTTTTTACCAAAGATGAAATAAATACAAAATTATGATGCTTTTACAGGTTTTGTTTCCGCGCCGAACTGAATTGCAGCAGACGTATCAGTATATTTCAATGTACGAATCAGCATTTCCGGTTTAAACGAACTAAATTTAAATATAAACGAAATTATTTAATCACGATATCGGGCAGTGAACGGACCGACAACGGTTATCAGAACATAGAATATTGACATATATAGTTTTTTTTATTGCATAAGCTTCTTTAAATTTTCACTGCTGAACGTTATTATTTATTTTGTTATGTTAGGAGCTAGGATAATGAACCACCCTAATATAACGGATGGATATCGGATAGACATCGGGCCGTTATGCCGATATGCCGTTCTAATACCGATATCTATCCGATATAGTCATGCTGGCTGGGAGTATACGGTCATTAAAATGTCCCAGAGTACCCCAACATTGGGGCACCCTGGGACACTGTATATGGTACAGTGGGACATGCTGGGGTACACTAGGACACCATGTATAATTTCATTGAAACTAAAAATCATTGGAAATAAGAAAACCTTAAAGAGAATAAACTTTATCAAACTGTTTATTAAACTGAAAGTAGAATTATTCACAAGAAATATATAACATTATAACCCACAAACAGGATTCCAATATATTTCGATATACGAAATGCTTTCAGGTTGTACTTGACTATAAAAATAATATGCAACCAACATGAAAAATAAAGAAACTCTTTCCAAAGACATTTTTAGAACAGAATATATGTCCATGTGCAAATGACATATATTTTACTTACAGTAACACTCAGTACTTAATAATCAAAAAGCCTAATCAGTAATAAACAGCAAGTAGAATTATTCACCTTATCCACGTAGCAATTAAACACATTCATGAACAAAATTCTTCATTCTAACAATATATATGACATAGTCAGAATTTCGTTTGCATTTTCAAAAACTATCTCTCACCACTTAAAAGAAACTGCTTAAATCCACATCTTAAATTGCTTTGATGTACGGGCAGTGCCTCCAATTGGCGATGGCTGTGGAAGTTTCATAGTTATATCTTTGAACTCAATGAGGTCTTTATCTTCTTTGTCAGGATGAACAAACAATGGGAGTTTTGATTTAGTTGGTTGGCGTGCTAGAAATATAACTTCAAACATATCATCGACTAACTGATCAACCTTTCCGACAAAATATCTTACTGCACTTTTTGAGTCATATTTAACAAGAAGAAAGTCACCTTCTTTAATATCTTGCACATCAAAATTCATATAAACCTGATTTGATTCATAATCGCTAAAATCTTCAATATAATCAACGTCAGATCATCCCTTTCAGACATATTGTCATCACTGCAATCTGTATCTGACTGCTCAGCTTTCTTCAAGGAAAAAGACTTTTTTGTTAATTTGCGTGAAGTTGTTTGCTTTGATGTACTACATTTTTTACCAGATTTTGAAAGCATATCCTTACATATCTGTTTTCTGACAGGTGTATCTGTTAGAATTACAGACTTCTTTTTTCTTCTAGTAGTGTTACTTTTCCTTGCTCCTGCTTTTGGATATGGACGAACTTCTTCGGGCGAGAAGTAGTTACTATCCTCTGTAGAAACTGTCGTCCGAACCGTGTCCTATTTATAAATAAATTCATAATCAAAATCAAACTAAATGTGTTTTAGATAAACTGTTGTTTGATGTGATTAGTTCTTTTTTAATTTTACCTTTACTCCTGATATATATATTATATACTATAGAAATATCTTTAATGAAAATTAAATTAAATTTAGATCACACTTGACTATCATTGTAGAATAAGCTTAAATCACTCACTTTAGTTTTAACTGGTGTTCTCATTCTCATACTTTGATCAGAAATTTGCAAAGTACATTGATCAGGTTGCTGACTACTACCAGTTGTACAGCATTCCTGTAATAAAAAAGAATATTTCATTATAGTTAAAACAACAGCTTCACATTTTCACTTATGCAATTTTAATACTGATGTACACATGTCATTTCAACATTGAAAACTTAATAGTTTAGTTATTTCTTTTTTGATACACTTACGTGCATGGAGTCTACTGGTGTAATCTCTTTATCACAACTGCTTGTACTTGGAACAGATATGTGGCCATCAGTACAATTTTCAATCCGCTGGCTCTCTGATATGCGTTCTCCCTGAAAAAAAAATAGCATCAGTTCTTAAAGAATTTGTGAACGGGTTAAGCACATACATGTACTTTTGTTTTTTTAGTTTTAATGTGGCATCAGTTATTGTATTTATTATTTTGTCATGTCTGCAATGCTTTAATACATATATATAATCTTCATATATATTCTTTTAGAAAATTTATCTACTATTTGACTTACTGCTGGCTCTGCTGGACAGGGTCTGTCAGTAACAAATGAGGCAAGGTATTCATCATCTCTGAAGATGTTCCTGTCAAAAGGGTGAAGACCTGTTACTCGAAACCTAGAAATAATGTTTTCAGGTGTAAATGCACGTGGAAATGCCTTCCCCAAATTCTCAGCTACATCATAAATAGACATTGGCTGTCCAGGGTGAGAGAGTTGCCAGCTATCACAAGCAGCATTGTAGAATGACTTCAGCGGCCCGTAAACTGCACCATTCATGGTAACTAGTGCCCCCCTCTCAGCAGATGTAATCTGGTCCACTTGTTTACAGCCTTTTTCTGCAATAATATTTGGAGGCCTGTGAACAGTTGTCATTGCTGTCTCATCAGCATTGTAAATAGACTCTCATTGAAAGTGATATCGATTCATTACAGTATCTAAATTGTCAAAAAAACTCAGATACATTTTTCTTGTTGAAACTCGTAGCCCTGCTTAGACTAGTTGCCTCTGGTTTACGAATAGTTAGATTGTTATGACGCTTCATGAAACCATACAGCCAGTCAAATCCTGCTATTTTGTTTTCTCTCCACTGCCCAGGAATGTGTATATTGTTTTTAATCGCGTACGCGTATGCCAACGTTCTAGTTCCAACAGTAGAAAGTCCATGATGTAGCTTACTGGCGGTGATTAAATATTTTTCAATTTCTAACTCCTCTGTATCTGAAAAAAATACGACGATTATCCCATCCAGGCTCCATCCTTGTACTGATTCCATGCACACGGGCCTTATGAACATATCTCTGCAGGGTAGACTTTGAAATTAAGAACTGAGCAGCTGTTTCTCGTACACCTTTCCCAGCTATAACTAACCGGACTGCTTCTCTCATAGTCTCCGGTGGAGTTTTTTCATAATTGTCATTTGATTTACGTTTTGCTGTTCTTACCATTTTTAAAATTGTATAGTCAGATTTTTAAAGACCTCCTTAAATAAAGCAATACTTGATGGAGACACTTAACTGAATGGTATGCTCAGCAACCGCAGCTTATTCAACACTGGGAACATTTCATGAAGATTGTCATCATTCAAAAGAGAAAATGGTATATGAAGAGTAAGTAACTTTGTTGCAAGAGTTAAAATTGTGGTAATCTGTTTCACATTTAATATAATACTGTCCGTATCGAGATGTTCTAAATTTGGAGAAACTGCTACAAAATGACATAGTGCGTTTGGAGACAACTCATCCGAGCACTGAAGAGTTTTCAGAGAATGATGGGTATATTTAACAAATTCAGTTACTTCTGGAGTAATACACAGACAACCAATAATTGATAAAGTTTCTAACACATTCTGCTGGCTTGAGACCTTCCACAACACACCCAAAGATTCATTGTTTATTTTTGTTCCATTCAAGATCATCTCGGTCAGTGATTGAAAAAGATATGATAGGTGCCTAAAGAAAATCCCACACACAATTTTGCAGTTATGGAATGATAGTTCTTTTACTTTAGGAAATCTTGTTTTTCTGATTAAAACTTCAAATGATTCATCTGTTATATTGGTGTTTGATAAATCAAGATATTTGTACAGCGTAGGATTAAACAGATTGGTCCGGAATCCTTTGGAAATATTTTCTGGTCTCAGTAGGTCTTTGACTGATAAAAATGTTAATATCTTGTAAATGAGTTCCGGTGGTAGACTTTGTAGATGATAACACCGACTCATCTGAAAAGGAATAAGGAGAAATATATTCAATAACATATTATCAAAGTCTACCCTAAAGAGAATGTTATTCTAACATACCAAATATTACAACAATAAACTGTACTAGTGCTCTGTGACAGAATGGGGTACACTGGGACAGTGTCCCAGAGTGTACTGATTCCACAGTCCCAGAGTACCCCAACTACCCCCACCATTTTTAAGTGACCTTAACTTGAAAAGACCACGAGACCAAGATCCATTTTAAATAAGAAAATGTAGGCAATGTTTAGTACATTATTATCAACTTATATGATATAAATAAGTAATCAATATGGAAGTATCTGAAAACAATATTTGTATTTTCTAGAATTTCACTTTGAAATGTAAAAAGTACATTTTACTTACCAGATTGTTTTTTCATCAAGTTGCCGCCATGAAACTTTTGAAGGGTAAGAAGCTTGATAAAATCAATCATCTGTGTGATTCAGGTTAAAATCAAAGAACAAAAAGTATAAAAAAAAAACTTTGTCCCACAGTGCCCCATGTCCCAGAGTACCCCAGTCTCCCCTACATATACTTAATATTTGGTTTCATTTTTAAAAGTTTTTAACATAAGTGTTGCTTTAGGTTGCAAAAACAGATCACAATTTAATGCATATCCTGTCAAGTCTATGTTTTTCTATGAAACCAAAAACAATGGTTTTCAAAAGAAATCAAGTGTCTTAAGTTTATACTAAATAAGTGGTAAAAAACAAATGCCTATCGACCAAATGCAAACTCAAAGTCCAAGTTCAAAAATTCCATGCAGAACATCTGAAAAAATAAAAGAACAAGGAAGCAACCATTCATTATCATGTTGCTGGGGAGAGAACCAAAATAAGTAGGAAAATCTCAATTAATTTTCAGCAATTTGAAACACAGCTCCTAACAACTAGTGGCGAGAAACTCTGGAATGTTGATTATTGGTCCAATAGTAAAATTGTATCAAATTGCACTTTCCATGATTTGTGTAATGTTTACATGGTTCCTTCAGGGAAAAACAGCATTTATCAGGACTTACAACAGCAGGCAACAATCGCTTTCCATGCTGAATGGACACGTGTGTCCCAACTGAAATTCTGATATCACATAACTAATTAAATAAAAAGAAATTTAGAATAGGCATGAATGTCTTAAATCAACATTACAAAGTAAGGACAATATTTAAGCACTGGCAGATACATGTGTAAACTGGTGATTGAGTCGCGATAAACATTTTCCATGGGCTTGGAAATGCCTATACAGCCTTACTTGAAGCAATGGCGTTTATGGCGCTATAAACGCCATGATGTCAGGGGCGAGGCGGTGCCAAGACAAAGATGTTCCAAACGTGAGGTCACAATACAGAAACCGACAAAATGGCTGTTACACTATATATATATATATATATAAAGTCAAAAGTAGAATTAATGGAGTGGGGCCTGCCCCTGGGTGACATAGAGGGACACCAAAGCAGTGTCATTCAATCCCATCTCATCATGAGGAACAGGAATATATATGGTTTAGGGGTGGGGATCTGAACAGATTTTGAGATATAAGGTCATATATGAAAGGGGGGAAATTTGGAATATTTAGCCAAAATACATTTTTTGGGGCAAAAATCCATCTTTGAGGGGGCGGGGCTCGACCCCCAGGGACCCCCCATTTACAAAATTCAGGGGTGCACCACTACTCATTGAGGACTCTAAGTGTGCACAGTTTTGTTGAGATTGGTCAAGCAGTCTCTGAGAAAAAGTCCATACAAAGATGCTGGCGCGAGAAAGAATAATAATAATAATAACAATAAGAAGAAACGGAGTAAAAACAATAAGTCTCCAGACTTGATAACCTCTTTATGGAGGCAGAGCGAACACTATATATTTGAACAAAATAACACTTATCGGTTTGCGAAAAGTGTTTTCAAAACAAAAAGATAACCCAAGAATTTATTAACTTGTTGAAATGAATGATATTACATGACCGTCGATTTTCCAGTGTGTTTTAAGTTGCATGATAACACTGTATTTTCTGAAAATAATATCGCTTGTGAATCACAACCGCACTGCTCCATAGAGTGTATAGGGATGGAATTACTATGGTGTCGAGAATATGTGGGACATTTAGGTAGAAAATTACTTCTAGGTACTCATAGTTGTTTTGGCTGCTTTTTCCAGATTAAAAAAATGTTACTGATTTAACCTTTTCCTTCATATAGACTCATATTGACACTCTCAAAACCACATAAAATAGTCACAGTTCCTTGTTACAGAAAACAATTGTTTCATTTTAAAATGCAGATGTACTCTGGTGAGCGTCTATGGCCCTTGGGCCTCTTTTTTTTCAGAATTAATCAAATCCTATAAAAAAACAAGCGTTTTTATCGATAGACCCATCCTTTTGCAGTTAATTAACTACTTTTACAGCACCACATTTCTTCAGGCATATAATAAATACGACTCGGAAATTTCACTACTGCAGAAATGTCACACTTTTTGCCTATAATTTATCCACTGGCAGCGTACAACTTGTGCTGCTTCCTTGTTATTTAATCGATTAGATCAATTTCTTTTTCATATGATGATAAAAATAAACCAACTCTAATATTTAAACCATGTTTATTCTCCACACTTGCATGATTTTTTGTTTTTATTGGATAAACTACTTTGACACTAACATTTCATTAGCGAATTCTTGCCCATATGGCAAATATATGAGGCATCCCCCCCTGCATAAAGTATAAATCCCCCCCCCCATTTGTAAAAAAAATATCCCCCCCTTCCATGATACTGCAATGACTTACTGACATCCTTAAATGTTATTTTCTTAATAAAACTGTTTAAATATGTTATATCATTGTTCTTAAGTTATTATTGTTGCAATAAAACACATTGAAATAAAAATATAATACAGTTATTTGCCAACATTAAACAAGAGTTGTAAATCCCCGAAACTCGCTCGTACAACCCCCCCCCCCCCCCCCCCCCCCCCCTATGGGCCTAGACCCCTTCCCCCTGAAGTGAAAAAAAACACTGTTAGCTAAGTAGTACTTCTGAATCTGGATGTCAGATTTTTAACTAGTTCTACCTTTGGGGGAGCAGGTTTTTTGGCAATGTTGGTTTTCTTTTTCACTTCAGTAGGTGGTAGAAGCTGGGCCTCCTTCTGATTAACCTCTTTTTTCATGAGGTCAATCAACCACATATTGTTTTTTGGTTCATAGACTGGCTTCACTGTCCATTCACCAGTAATTTTCGAAAATGCCTGTCTATACATAACATTGCCATCAGCATCACGCCTCTGCCTCCGCCCCAGAGAATGAATATGGTCCATTACAGCCAAGGCAGTGCGGGTTTCCATTTGATCACCATCAAATTCTTGTCATTTTGGACAGTATTTAAGCATGAGCCTGTGAAACACCTCAAGCTTTCCTGTGTGGCAGAATTCTGAAAGTTGGCGTATATCCTTCCGAACAAGCTTGTTGGAAATGACCTCTTTCAAAGCATTGTGTGCGCTGCTACCCTTTTTTAACCACCTTTTCCGTCTCGCCACTTCCGGGTCTATTGGTCCATGTAGACATGCTGTTACTTTACAACCAGGAAAGTGGTGCTCATTTGCAGTGTGGTTAATGATTGAAAGCCAGCTTTCTTCCAACCAGTCTGTGTCCCCATCACAGTGGCTTGCAGACCACCACAAATGGTTGACAACAGCTTTTATCCAGGGGCTTAGTTCTTCATTGCCTTTCATATTGGCCTTGGCAGTCAGTTTCTTTTTTATGCTTTTTCCCCAAGTGCCAGACATCAATGTGGTGCTGAGTTTCGCTGAATTCTTTCTTCATTACACTTCTTATTGATGTATGTCGGTCAGTGGCCATAACCTCTATCTTAAATCCTTGCTCTAACAAGAACAACATACACCGCCTAAACCCTTCCACCTCCATTCGAGCTGAACTCCCAGTCTCTGTTACTTTAACAACAACATATGTTAATATTGCACTTGTTTCCAAGTCCATCACTGAATATGTACAGTACTTTGCACTGTAACCTGGACTATCACAGCGCCAGTCTCCGGCAAGACGAAGTGGTCGGTTTGACTTTCTGATTTCTGCTATCATTTGACACTGCAAATGAGACCAAGCGTCCAGAACAACAGGCATGATATGTTCCCTCTGAATTCTGTGAAAGGTTGATTCTGCCATAAACTTCAAATTCATAAACTGACAGAATTCTGCAATATGGGTGAATGTCTGGCCACAAAACAATGTTGTTGTACTACACAAAAGGTTTGCAGCTGGCATTTCCCCCAGCATCGGTTGTGATATCCAGTCCAAAATAAGGTGACCACTGATGCAGAATACTTTGCATGTTAAGAGTCCATCTTCAGCTACCCTTTTCCTAAGGTCGTCTGGATCAACAGGACTGTTGCATGACAAGTTTGGGCAACGCAAACGTAACAGTAGCTCATCCAACATGGACTCAAACACAACATACTTTTTATCTGACACAATATCATTCATCCTTTTCTGCTGCTGTGCCTGATCAGTTCCTGCAAAGCTTTCAGTATCAGACCCACATGATTCAGTCATGAAGGTCAGATCATTTGAATCCTCACAATGTGTCCCGCTCACAAAAGATAAGTCCCTAACCGCATCTCCAACTTCATTGTTTACCTCAACTAAATCCGGCATTGATAAAGAGGAGCCACTTTTTTTTGGTGTTGAATGCGGTATCCTTATTAGTTTACTTTCTTCGTCCTCCCATTCTGTTTGTGTCCCTATACTAACTGAATTTGGTTTAGAATAGTTGTGATCACTGCACACAGTACTTATGACAGGGTAGCAATACACACATGGATGGCCAGAGCTGGATCTAACCCAACACTTTTCTTCACTCATTTCCAATGATTTTGTTGCATTTCCCTTGAAATAGAAAAAAAAAGATTATTACAGTTTAACTCAAAAAAATTAATTTTATCTCACTAATTTACTTGCATAAAAGAAGAAATCATTCCTGGATAGGGTGCATTGGTTCAGAGTTAAAGCTGTCAATTATAGATCCTATTGTGGGTTCGAACCCAATTAGGGATATGGATTTTTCATGGTTTTCGCAGGCGCAAAATACTGGTCCAACCCAGGTACTGTCGATTCTTAGGTTGTGAGAATTTGTTTCCCAAACAACATAAAATAAATAAGTTAAAGCTAATCATACCTGGATCTTTGGGATTCTTTCCATTAAAAATATTATTTATCTTTAAGATACAGGATATTACTTGTGTTGTTTATTAAGTAATGTGTAAATTACACTTTTAATTTGAAGAATGTGTAAGAACTGGTGCCTGATTTAAAACTTACCACAAGAACATCTCCATCAGAGCTGTTGGTCTCCTGAACTGGAAGTCCCTCAATGGAACTGCTGTGTAGCACTCTATCTCTTCCTGAAACACAATTCCATGTTATTTATTGATTCATGTTTTTACAGAATAATTGACAATGATGTGCTGTTAGTTGCAAAAATATCCAAACAACCGGATTTCAGTAATCTGTTGCCATTGCAAGGTTTAGAGAGAGGCAAGTCTTTTAACGTCCCCTATCCTAATTACCAGACAAGGAAACTATAAAAGAATCACGTTTAAGACTTTAGTATGTCCTGGCTAGGGAACAAACCAAAAACCACTCCCTTGAGACAGACATGCTCATTAGCCTTTTTCATGTTGAGTTTGTGTACAAACAACTAGGAAATTTAAGAAATATATAGGAATATGCAAAAGCAAGCCTCTGTTAAAAAATCTGTATCTTTGTTTAGTTTTATTTCGCACAGTTTTGTTCAAAATCAATTTTGAGACAATATCTGCTTTAGAAAGATAAAGGTCTGCAATACTTCAGAAACAATAAAGTGACAACTGACATTTGTCATGATACTATTTGAACCAGTCACATTATCCTACCACACTGACAATGAATTCTATTTCATGGTGTTGTTTTTTTTCAAATAAAGTAAAATATAGTTTTTAACATATTTTAAAATATGTTTGCAACTGCTAATGTAAACAAAATAAGTTTTCAAACAGATCTCTTATTCATTCAAGTACACCAAAAGATAGAGGAGTATTTTATCAAAACATTTATAGTCACTTCTTTAACCCTTCAATTAAAACGAACCAGATCCAAAAGTTTTGCACCCATGGACAGATATATTCACCAGTTTATGACTTATGCAAACTGTTTGGATCCTACACCCGGCCCATGACTGCGTTGGACCTAAGTATAGGCCAAACTGTTTGACAACAAGGTTTTTAATTAATTTCCAGAGATTCTATCTGACTTTCTGATAGGTCATCTTGTAGAAATCTTGCGAACGTCTGTCACTTGAAATGCAAAGAGGTAAATAAAGAAATGAATAAATATATAAAAATAACTGAAAAAGAAACTTTCAGTAAATTTTCCTTTTCTGAGTAATCAGCCTTTTGAATGATTAGTCAAACAAATTTAAAAGTATAACTAACAAATTTGTTCGACCGTTTTTTTTTTTAGAAAAAAAAAAAGTCGATTTTTTACATTACGCCAACGCATGATGAAACGGAGTGATCTCTTGGAGAGCGAATGAAGAAACACCTAAGAGACGTTCGACATAGAAATGACAGACCCATCAACGTGCATTTTGCATCTAAAGGACATACAACAGACAGCCTTAGGTTCACCATATTAAAGAAGATACTTTCAGCAGGAAGAGTAGAAAGACAGATTCACGAAATGACATGGATTTCGAAGCTACGCACATCACGGCCGTTTGGATGTAACGTCAAAGACAAGTGCCACCAATAAGCGTGAATGACGTTACGTTATTGCGTGGGAAACGTTATATGCAGTGACGCGACGCCATTTCCGTTGTTTCAAATATGGCGGACGTTACATATAAACATAGTTTTATTGCTCTGTAGATAATTTCTCTTGATAACGGCCTTTTAGGCCGAAAATTTGAATATAGAGTGTTGTATTTATTATTTCATTCCTTCTGGAATAAATTTAACATTGAGTGTATAAAAATACGCATTGTCAGATTGTCGTGACGAGGCCTCGTGGCCGGACGGGTACAGTCGTTTACTTACTACCTCTCAGACCCTCACCGCTGTGTGTTCGAATCCTGACCGCGCCGTGGATTTGGATTCCATATGTGGGGAAGCCTCTCAGCTGGCTTGCAGTGGGTTGGTGGTTCTACCCAGTTGTTTCGTGCACTTTGGGCCTTCCTCCACCTGTTAATAGCTGGACGTCGCTCTATGCCCGAAATACAGGCGCAACGACGGTAAACCCCAAAGACAAGCAAAAACAGATTGTCGCGCATAATGCAAGTGGAGTGCACAAAATGACGTAATTGTTGGTCAATGCAAAACTATCGAAATACAAATGATTAACTTTTATTTCACGTTCACCTTTACGGCGTGAATGCATGGTCCTGCAACTTGTGGTTAAGAGAGCTTAGCCATTTCTAATGGCTCAGCATAATGCTCTTCATTTAACCCTGACTGCCGCTTGAAGGAGAGAAGCCATCTCTACCAATTTTGAAATTATATCGATTGTTTCTGTTTAGTGTATATGCCATTTTACATGATTTAAAAAGCACATATAACGTACAATATAAGAAGTACATTTATGGTTGCAAGTTTCGTTTAACTCAGTCTGGAAACGAACCCGTAAGGTAACGATTCAGAAACCGACGCTCTACCTAGGCTATGCAGGTCGGTTTCATGAACAAATCATTCAAAGAATCAGATCGATCCTGTTTAAATGGAAATCTGGACGATTCTAGCATTACAAGCAATTGAGCTGCAGAGGTAAGGCTCTGTACTGGCCTTATGGACTTATATCGCTGATTTTAATCTATGTCATCCAGATTGCATCTGCGTGACATTAAAGGAAACGATCTAAATATGGCTAAAAAAGAACTTCAAGATCAATAACTCATTTGAAAAGATACCCCGTCAAAGGGTCAATGGTCATAGTGTATAATTTTAATCCTCTCTATAACCTTTTAGTATATGAAAACAAAGACGAGTGTGAAAATGATTGTGTCCAGGGACTCTATAAATTTTCCAGTCTTTTTCATTTGTTTGACCTACTGTTCAGAGTGATGTATATGAAAAAAAATCTAAACTACCCTCAGTGCCATTGTCACATACCAAAGTATAACTTTAGAATAAATGTTTGTGAATACAACATATACATAATATAAACATGTTGTCCCAACCATGCTCATTAGTAAGCAATTTTCGAAAGTAAATTAACTTTCAAAATTCACTTTTCAGATCTTCTTCTTGTTGTGCATTTATTGACGAGACATCAAGTTTTATTAAAATAAATTAGATACTTCCCTTTAAGCAGACTGTAACGAAATATATGTATACATAATGTAATGTTAAATTCTGGCCTAGCTGGAAACAGTTTTTTAAATCAATATACACTTAAAATAAACAATGCTTTATGGTTTAAAATTGAAAGCAAATGATTTTAATATCATTTCAAAGCTGACCAAACTAATGCTTGAGAATTTTTTAAAAAATCTAACCAATCAGAGTCTAAGATCAACACCTATCTGAAACTCAAAAAGTTTAATAAGTATGTCACCACAACCATCTCTTACACTAAATACTGAGTATTAAACACATCATTATATTAAGGAATGTTTCGAAAATATGTATCCGATGGCTTCTTGTCCGTATAAGTACGAGTATGGGGTCACTTATGAGATCGAGGTTTATAAGGTGACAAAAAGTGCAGGTTCTGATCAAATATATTGCGATCATCTGGTGTATATCTTGATTTTCATATTGTGTGTTTTCTCTCTTTTCTCTTCAATTTTTTTTCTTCTAGTGTACTTACACACGTCTTATATATAGCCAAATAGCGAGAAACGATCTGGTGTACATGTATCCAACAATAATTTCGATAAAATATTGTATCCAACAATAATTTCGATAAAATATTGAAATGTATGACATTAATGTACATGTAAAATAATAATTAAAATAACAGAGCATGCTTCGAATCCAGAACCTCCAGTCCGTCACCTGGGGCTAGAGGATAACAATGCGTACACGTCTTTATATAAAACATACTCTTGCTCAAGTCAATGTGTTTACCGACCACTGCCAAGGAAATGTCAATGAATATGCACATTTCTCAGGTTAATATTGCCAAACAAAAGCATGTTGGATGTGTGCAAAGAAGAGATAAAAGAGCAGAAACTGAAGTAAAAACATGTAAGGATATTGAAAGATGGAAAGACACTGTACAGTTATTGGAATGTTTTAATATCAAACATAAAAATCTTTAAGATAGGTCGGAAAAACACTACTTTCACTTTGATCATATGTTCTTAAATCCAGAAACCAAAGTTACCGAGTCAAATATTGTAAATATTGAAACTAATCAATAGAATATAATATTACGTCACTTTTCCCCTTACATGAGCCATAACAACCAAACATCGGCGCTCTTGTTTTTCTAGTGAAGCCGACTGCTAAATGGAGAATACGGTGATAGCAACAGTTCAAAAGAGGCCATATTTTTGTCAATGGCCACAACATAGGATTTTGTGTTTTTTGTTGATTTCAGGGTAGAAAAATGATTTTTATTCCTAATGTCTAAATGTTGGCCAAATTAATTGAGCCAATGACGACTGAAAGCATCCTTCCAAAACAGACGATGTTGTTTTAGTGGTCACCCAATATATTTGGGTTGATTTTAATTAAAATGTAAATAATATTTTTAATAAAAAAAAATAATATGCATGTCCAGAAGTTGGTCATTTTTTGTTTCAAACCTTATTGTCTGACAATAGAAAGCACCCGTTCCAAATGGACAATATTTTTGTTGATTTTAGGGTGGAAAATTTGCCAATTTCTTTCCCATAATAATTTAAGATTAAAGACCAAAAATTGGAAATCTTATTATACTAAATTCTTAGTAAGGGGAGATCCTTTGAAAGCATCTATTACAACAAAAATACTGAAAATTGCAGACTCGGTTTAATTGAGTCTGTTCATGAACAACTCTGAACAGTGCAACGTTGATCACGCCCCCTAGCATTGGCTTAAGCGGAACTAAACTTTCAAAATGTAAATACATTGAAATAAATGATCCCAAAGGAACGGAAAGTATAACCTAAACCCTATTGTCTGACCATTGATAACATTTGTGCCGATGTTTTTTTCATTGGTTATGCTATAGACTTTGATGTAGTTCAGCTAACCCGTTACTCCATATGTTTTTATGACTTTTTTTTCAATAACTTTTTATGCTCCCCGAAGGGAGAGCATCTAGTTGCCGCTTTGTCCGTCCGTTCGTCCGTCCGTTAATGCCAATGAACAGTTAAATAAAACCGAGACTGCTGCTTTCGCTCTTTTTGGCATTATTTGCTTTCGGAAGATCATTTCACCAGAATGTATTGATATACACAAGAATTTATTGATAAAGGCAATGTATGGAAAATAGAACTTCCGTTGTTTAATATATTCTGAAAATTATTTTAGTTCAAACATTAGAAACGTTTGTCGTGTTGGATGATTGGTGTCCACTGATACAAATTATACAAAAGAAATCATGTTTGTTTGCAGTGTGTGCAGTGGTCATTTCAATGTCATAGGTTTTTTTATTGATTGACAAGTTTACAAGATTTTTATTTTAAGGGAGGGCATATAGTTGCCGTTTTGTCCATCCGTCCGTACGTCCATTCGTTCGTCCGTCCGTCATAATTTTGTCCGGAGCATAACACAAAAACCAAAAAAGGTATCATTATTAAACTTCATAGGTGGATAGATATCAGTGTGGAGAAGTGCAGTGCACAGAACCATAACTCTAATTTGCTTAATTTAGGAGTTATTGCCCTTTGTTATTTTTCATACTTAAATTTTGTCCGGGGCATAACTCTAAACCTATGATAGCTATCAACATGAAACTTCATAGGTAGATAGAGCTTGATGAGGAGAGTGCAGTGCACAAGAACCATAACTTTAACTTGCTTAATTTAAGTGTTATTGCCCTTTGGTATTTTTACACTTAAATTTTGTCCGGAGCATAACAGCTAGCTTCATGGGGAGAAGTGCATGACATAAGAACAATAACTCTTGGTTGCATAATTTGGGAGTTTTTCCCCTTTGCAGATTTCCATACTTAAATTATTTTACCTGGAGCATGACACAAAAACCAAAAGAGGTTTCGCCACTCGTGAGATACTGATATTCGCGACCACTCGATGAAACTGAATGCGATATTTCACTGAAACAAACAAATATCCTCTATATCATTATGAAACTTAGTTGAATGGATCTCAATTTGCAGAAGTGCTGTGTACAAGAATAGAAGCTCTCTTTTGTCTTATTTACGAGTTATTGCCCTTTGTAATTTTTCATACAAGTAATATACATGTAGCCATTTTGGGATAAGCATTTATTTGGGGAGCATCCATCGGTTCTACAGATTCTCTTGTATATGTTTGTTTTGTTACGGGTTAACTTCGCTTCAACAGTTTTTCAGGCATATCACGACATGACCTGCATGAGAAAAGGTACAGAGCTGCCACACTGGGAGGCTTTTGCCACAGGCACATGGCTAAAAGAGCACCCCGCCAATTTATAGTATCAGCTGACATCGGACTAACCAGTCTCTCAATGCCTAGCGAAATAAAGAAAGCTAATAATACAATGTGCCCTCTTTCTGTTTTGGCGATGGGGGTTGAATTAAGGTTATCCAAATGAAACGGTTCCCACCATAACCAGACCCAATGTCGACAAAGGTCGGGAAAAAACCGTCAAATGTTACATGCATATTTCTCATACATTTCCGTCATATTTTATTATATTGTAATTATTTTCCATATTTTGACCAAATAATTTTTAAAAAAATGCCATAAATGTATATGCATGTTACATTTTTCAGGTCTTTCCGGACATTGTCGACAATGGCCGACTGCGGGTCTGGTTTTGGCGGGGGTAGTTACAGATGGGCTACCTTAAGACTGTTAACTCATTCAGCACTACTTATAGAGCCCTGACACTTTTCGAAAACAGAGTAGGCCCAGAGTACAGAAGGTTTTTTTGCAATGTTATTTGTGGAGTTTTGTTCATACATTATAATTATTAAACCATGAAAAAATAGATTGTTTTAAAGGTTGGTTTAAGAAGTATCAAAAAGGATAATTAATTACCTACAAGAGTTACTTAGTGCTGAAAGACTTAAATTAACTACTGGACTTTATATGCAAAACCCCATGTTTGACCACGGATAACAGTTATTTTAAAGAGACCATGTTAAGTAGTAATATTTCTGCAAACATGATCTTAAATAAGAAAATGTGAACACTTTGGCATTAACCCTTTACTTATAATGTAAATCTTCCCGCAGATTCACAAATGAACTTTTGTACACTATATTAAGACATATTACTAAATGTCATGGTTAAACGATAGGGATATATCTCATTCGAATCAAGTTATTTGCATTACGGTGTAACAACGAAGTTTTTGACACGTTTGTTAAGATTGGCACGCAAAGAGTTGAGATATATAAAGCATAGTAGGTGAACATAAATATCAAGCAGTGTTAAACCCATTGGTTACATTGGAGCTGCCCGATACGGGGCTAAACAAATAGAGTAGAACCTGGTCAGAATGTTCCTTTAGGTGTTGTCTGATTTGATTCTTATCTGTCTATAAAAAGGTCTTTGAAGGTGATTAGTAGTGATAGCCGTATGAAAGAGAATTATACATCGTCATTGTGGTATGAAATGGAAGATGCAATCACTGCATCTATAATTAAACGTTTTGGTCTACTGACTTAAGCAGATCCCTGGTCGCAATGTAGATTTGTAAAGCATCCTCGGTAGTGTAGGCTAACTCAATGGTTTGCTCGGAAATGGCACTCAATAATGAAACCCTCGCAAAGAAAGAATTTGAGCAACCATGGGGAGGGTCAGCCACGCCAAACTGGGGAGCCAGTTCTGCTAGTTCGTTGACAGTACACGGAAGTGGCAGAGAACAGTCCTGAGCTGAAAACAGTTCTGGTTGATAATACAACACATCAGGCGCCTCACCTGTTGTGAGTTCAACATCCTTTGTAATCTTATCCTATGGGAATTCCAATATGACATGACATGGTCCAGTTCCATCTGCAATGCTGAAGTAAACCACATTCGCATATTCTCGATGTCATCAGCTGATGCTGATTCGAGGAGACCTACTTGCTCAAGGTCCCTGAATGTGTTTCTCCATTTAACAGTACAAATTCTCTTTAGAAAACTCCAGAATGCTTCGATGCGTTGATTTCCTGTGGAGCGGTTTACTATGCAGCAAGGACTGTCCTGCATCACATCAGCATGATTATAACGCAAAAGTCTCTGTAGGTCATTTACAACAACATTTTCAGTGCCTGCATCACATCTTATCACTTTTGGAACTCGGCCTTGCTCCAATACCATATCTAGATACAATTGAGATACAGAATATGGATTTTTATTTGATCTGAGAACTTTCAGCTACAGTATTTTGCGAGAAAACCCATCGATTGCCCCATGGATTGAGAAGCCATACGGCTTTTGTTTATCATAACCGTCGATATGAACAATACAGTTTGGGCCTCCATTTCTATAAACTTGTCGGCGTAGCCGATGTCCCCGTCTTAACAGCACCCCTTCTGGGTCAAACATTTGTACAAGACGCTGAACTGTGGCCTGAGTAGCCCGCATCTGCATATTGACATTGAGAAGTCGCCATATAACCCTGTAGCCGGCATTCCTAAATCCTGCTTCAAAGAACCTTTTTATTCCGTCCGAGATAACTTCAATGGGTGCTTCATTTCTGTATCTGCAGTCTTAGAGTCCGTATGGTGCGTGTATATCGAGTTTGGCTTATGTAGCGACCATGCCTCAGCATTAAAAATGCCAGAATCTCCGACTCAGTATACATATGTTGGTAGTAATACTTAACGAGGTCTTCCAGGTTTGCATCTGTGCCCGGAAAATCCGGAATACTGATCTGAAAGAAAGAAACGCTTTCATCAAGTCAAAGCATCATTAATATTATGTACAATATTGAAAGCATGAATTGTCATTAGATTAATAGAAAGAATGCGATTTATTGTTAGCAAAGACCCAGACAAATGTGTCGATTCATAGGTGTATTAAACTGAATAATAGTAATTTGCATATACTGTATAATATATACAGTGAGACCTTGTTAATTCGGGTTCCATTTATCCACAGCTTTTATAACTAGATCTAATTGAAATTTAATGATCTAATCACAGGTGTGAAACCGGGCATTGCCCTTAGAGGACACAATTTTTCGTCTTTTACAAGGAAATAAAACAAATGTTTCAACTAGTGATTTAACAAGTTATTAATTTACATCATATTTAGATCATAGATCATTTACAGTAATCGCCATTTGCAATGAAGAATGACACAAGGAGTAAAACCGGAATTTACCTGGAAATAGTCAATTTTCCGATGTTTTCCCCATGCGAGGCCATTGCTTCAATGTCAAAATGGATTACGTGGTGTGCAGCGTATAACTTTATTTACACTTCCAATAATATATTGTTATTATAAAACTCCGGTTTAACTATGGTGTTATAGATACTTAAGTTAAAGTACCAGACATGTCCAAGGTTTATATTCGATTATGATGTATTCAGCAATATTTTCATAAATAAAATAAAAACAATATAAAATATACATATATATATAAGTAATATTGCAAAAAAACTTAACATTGATTTTTTACACATGTTATGTTTTCTTAAACATTGGTTGTTAACTCATAAAAAAGAATAAATACGTTTTGTAATATATAACTGCTAGATTTTGTAAATATATATCTGAAAACGCATATACAATTAAATATAACGTAAATATAAGTTCAAATAAAACATTGGTTTATATGTATGGCACATTTGTAAATTAAACAAAATGACATAGTTATAAGTAACTTTTTTATATAGGGGCTTGTAAAACTTTAAGTTAAATATAAGAAATAAGTGTAACTCTTTAAAATATCGGCTAAACTATTACATACAAGGGGGTCAATGTAAGCTTCCGTAGTATTTCTACCAAAAATTGCTGAAACATTCTTGTATTATACATAAACAGGACTATTTGTCTTTAACATGTTCATAGCTTAAATGTAATTCTACAATGTTTATAAACTTACTGAATTTTTAAACGACATATAAATAAAGTCCTTGGATTTGCAGTATTTTTGTTAACTTTTATACCACGGCGTTTAGAATTTAATAACATGTATCAGCAGTAAGCGAAGCAAGTACCTAATTTCAAAAGCCGTTTTACCTTGGGTACATAAACCTAAATTACTGCAGAAAAACATTTTATCTTTTAAAGCAATCTATAAGTAATAAGCACATGAATAAGAGAATAACAATGATTCATATATACGAACACATAATATTTGCTTTATACCGACTAGATCCGAACTATATACAACTCGAATTAAATGATTAAAATATTTGAGAGAAACACATACAAGTACTGTACATGTGAAAAAAACAAACTGGTATTATTTATTGCACCAGATATAGTGTAGACTGTCACGAGGGCCGTATAGATGGTGTCATTAAGTTGCAGTTCCAGCGAAGGGGCACCGTTCGACTGCCACACAATTGTCATAGAGCCTTAACTAAATAGCAAAATAATGCACGATGTTGTGTATAGGTCGGCAGTAATCTGCATTATTTTATAATTTATCATGCGAACCGACTCTTCTATTCTTGCACAAGTTTTTAAAGTTTTTTAACCTTGGAAAAATTTTTTTTTTGATATACAGTTTTTCTCGGGCGTCTATTTTGCGACCGGTAATTATGAAGAAATTTACGCGCCGCCCTCATCAAATGTAAACGCCCGAGAATAGGTGTATTGTTGCTGTTATTGATGGAATAAAATTAAACAAATATAATTCAGCATTGTTGATTTCTCATAATATTACTGCTCACACACCATAATGACGTCATGATTTTATGGACAGGAATGTTCCAAATTAGATTGTAAAAAATGCAACGTATCTGATATGAAACAGTATCATATTTATAAATATGATAAATGCTTTATGATATAATTATATATGTGTCTCAATCATTCAAGAGCTCCAACCTTTTTTTTTTTTTTTTGGTGGCGGGAAGGGGGAGGTTTTCTAGATTTACTTCAAATCGTGTTAAAAAAAAGGTGACACCAAAATCAAAATTTTACCGCAAAGTTTATTTATTTCTAATGGTTTTGATATTAATTAGAAACATATACATAAATGTATGTAACTTACACGAGTATCTTGTTTAGTTTCTGCCAATTCTTTCTTCACCTCATTTAATTCTTTGTCTAATTCCGAAATCTCCTGTTTGATAGAGGAAACGTCTAGAGAAGTAGTTTCGACTTTATCAAAGAAAAACCCAAATTATTTTCCGTTATGTCATTTTGGTATTACACCCACAAAACAAAGAGAAGAGAAAGAAGAGTGTCAGATACCCTCTCATTTTCTGCAATACAGAAGAAAAAATTGTCAGATTAATAATTTAAAGAGCTTGTTTATGTTTGTTTCCTATGTGTGAACACCATATATATTGGCGGTCAAGGCGTTTTTCGAGGGTCATTCATAAAGTTACCTACCGTACCCGGTGGCTGAATGGCGTGCGCCTCGGGAGCGGTGGTCGTGGTTTCGATACCCGAGCGCGACATACCAAAGTCGAACCGTCCTGTTGGTCCGTACAATTAAACGAGTCTTTATAAATTTCTTTTTATATACATGTATGAATGTGTGTTTAGTGAATACACACAATGCAAAGAGAGCAAATTTTATTTTAATTATGAAGCATTGTTGAGCTATCTGATCCATTGGTATGTCAGATTTACAGACTTCTATGAACACCTCTAGGTGATATTGTGCATGTCCCTAGTCTGTGTCCTATCAGGTAGTGTCAAATACAAGAGGGCCAAGATGGCCCTAGATCGCTCACCTGAGAAAAGTATCATTCATTGCCTGTACAAAACAGATTGCTTAAGAATTAAGATGATGAGGTGAAACAATGTTCAGGAATTTTCTGACCCCATCCACAAAAGATATCATCATGACAAAAATTCTGCCAAAGTTTGAAGATGATTGGACCAAAAATGTTGCCCTCAGAGTATAAACAAGATTTTTCTAAGATTTGACCTACTGACCTACATTTCTATCCAGCCCCACCCATTTTCAAACTGGTTCGAGATATCATCAAGACAAACATTCTGACCAACTTTGAGGAAGATTGGATCAGAATTGTGGCCTCTAGTGTGTAAACAAGATTTTTCTAAGATTTGACCTACTGACCTACTTTTTGATCCAACCTGACCCATTTTCGAAAGGGTTCAAGATATCATCAAGACAAACATTCTGACCAATTTGAGAAGATTGGATCAGAATTGTGGCCTCTAGTGTGTAAACAAGATTTTTCTAAGATTTGACCTACTGACCTACTTTTTGATCCAACCTGACCCATTTTCGAAAGGGTTCAAGATATCATCAAGACAAACATTCTGACCAAGTTTGAGGAAGATTGGATCAAAATTGTGGCCTCTAGTGTGTAAACAAGATTTTTCTAAGAATTGACCTACTGACCTACTTTTTGATCCAACCTAACCCATTTTCGAAAGGGTTCAAGATATCATCAAGACAAACATTCTGACCAAGTTTGAGGAAGATTGGATCAAAATTGTGGCCTCTAGTGTGTAAACAAGATTTTTCTAAGATTTGACCTTCTGATCTACTTTTTGATCCAACCTGACCCATTTTCGAAAGGGTTCAAGATATCATCAAGACAAACATTCTGACCAAGTTTGAGGAAGATTGGATCAAAATTGTGGCCTCTAGTGTGTAAACATCAAAATTGTTGACGGACGACAAGATGTTTCTAAGATTTGACCTACTGACCTACTTTTTGATCCAACCTGACCCATTTTCGAAAGGGTTCAAGATATCATAAGACAAACATTCTGACCAAGTTTGAGAAGATTGGATCAAAATTGTGGCCTCTACTGTGTAAACATCAAAATTGTTGACGGACGACGGCAGACGGACAATCAAGTATCCCAAAAGCTCACCTTGAGCTATGCTCAGGTGAGCTAAAAAGGTATCAACAAGAAAGAATAGACAAAAGGATGGGTGTGAGAGTTTGAAAAATAATCTTCAAGACATTAAATACATTACAGGTCAGTGGATCGTGTAGGTTCTAACTATTTATCTAACATGGCATATAAGGCAAAAAAGCAAATAAACTGCCCAATTTTTCATACGTAAACACACACACACACACACACACACACACACACATACACAACAAAAACATCAAGACAGTTAAGGAGATATGTTTTTCTATGAAGATTTGGAAAGGCGTTTCTGACTCTAATATTCTACTACAGGATATTGTGAAATATTGTGAATATTTCACTACAAAATAAGCATGTGAAATTGAAATAATCCATGCTTTCCTATATTGACATAAAAGGCAATACCTAAGAAACATGCGAAACTGAAACTTTGCAGCCAAAGGATTTGACGGCAAGTAATACACATGCATTATATTTATACTATACAATATTCCATACAATGTTCTGAAATATAATGCTCTCCGTTCATATTTAAAGTTTTGTGATACTTTTTTTGATAGTTTTTGTGAACTTCTACATGATCTTCGTTGGTAGTCCATTCCTGAAATTAAAGACCTTGTTTAAATAAAAATTTGATTTTTGAAGTCCAGCCATAGCATCCTTTATCTTCAAAATTTTGGTTGGTATGGAACAATATAGGCCAATTAATAAAACTTAAATACTTACAGCGAATGTCACGTGCAAATTATTAGTCCATCGGGGAAACGGACCACTCCTTCTATACATAAATATATTGATTTTAAAAAATGCGTTTAATAGAACTTTTTAAATGCCCCATACACCATTATAGATAAATGTAATTAGGTCAGTGGTATTTACAAGAGGGACACAAGCTCTTTATCTACATCAACAACTTCACATCATGCACTTAAGGCGGATTTTGGTTAATGTTTTGTAAGCATGCACATCCTTTCTAACCTCTTCACAAAATTATTTACTCTCTCATTAACGACAGACCGTAGTGATTACTCTTATTCCATGCACTTTTTACCGTCCAAACTAAGTCTTGTTTCGGGTCAGAATGACCTTTCAAGTGATGTGTAAAATAATCATTACAATATCGTGTATAGAAATAAGTCTTTTTCGGGATCTTTTGTTTTGCGACCTCAGTGCATTTCTTCATATATGTGTTTTGATAAATCTATGTACTATGTAACTTTTACCATTCTTGTTTCCTTATTTATAAAACTGCAGAAACATTTGATTTCTTGATAAATACTGCCAGTTATTGAGGAAATACTGTATGTCAGTTTAGTCATGTAATGTAGTATTTTGTATAAAAGGAATGGTGTAAGGCGTTTCTACCTAATTTAAGTATTACTTCCGCTAAGTATTACTTCCGCTGTGTATTGTTGATAGAAATCGAGCCTGTATTTCAGGGCGTATGCTACAGTAATTATCTTTAATATAATTTTCTGATTTTTACATATTATTATTATTATTACACCACATTTATATAGCACCTTTTACATATATGTTATACGTTCAAAAGAGCTTTAATATCTGTTTAAACACAAAAAAAAAATAGGAGGTGTAAAATA
>CM037788.1:58136421-58158130 GCA_021229015.1 Solen grandis | reverse complement strand
GGTCACTTATTTCAAATGTTAAAAAAGACTTTAGATCCCAGTTTTTTTGTCTTATCCCAAACACAGCCATTTTACTCGGGTGAGCGCTCCCG
Organism: Solen grandis; assembly: GCA_021229015.1. NCBI lineage: Eukaryota > Metazoa > Mollusca > Bivalvia > Adapedonta > Solenidae > Solen > Solen grandis. The sequence goes on along the minus strand of CM037788.1, from coordinate 58,158,038 downwards.
GGCCATTTTGGGCCCCTCTTGTTCTAGGCTGAGTCTGTTTGAAGACTTACGGTTTTTTGGGTTTTCTTTTGATTTCTGTACTTTCCCTATACATTTTTCCCTCATAGTACAGACAGGCCTCTTAGAAAGAACAAAACAGAACATGTTTTAGAATTTTTTTAAAATAGACATATTTTTAAATAAGATTTAAGTAATCACCATGTTAAAAAAACCCCTGTGAAAAGAATAAAAAACTGTTTCAGCACAAATAAATATTTTGAAAAACGATTGTGTAAATCATTGTTTTTTTCCCTCAAACTTCACATACTTTTTAGCTTCACAAGGGCAAGTTTCATCAAGAGCCTAACTCTTAGTCCTTTTGAAAAAAGTTATCACCCCCCCCCTTTTTTTTTTTTTTGAAAAATCAGTGGAAAAAAAAGGAGAGTGTTGGCTTGATGCATTCTTTGTCAATAAAATTTGTAACAAGCTGAACTTACAAAATGTACATATTAATGAGCTGTAGAGATTATAAATTCTGTGCTTTCGCAATGTGCTGACTTTGACAGTGAGTGTAACACAGTATTTTTGTATAAAAAAAAAAATTTTTTCCTTTTTGAAATAGCCCTGCCTACAGGGAAAACCTTTGTAACTTCTTATTGGTGAATGAGAAAGGGCCTTATTTTTTCCTATGCCTTTTTAATGGTATTTTCCCCAAGCTTTCTATAGACAATTGTTTTTTTTATGTAGAATTATAACTTGATGAATGTCAATTTACCCACCCTTTAAAAGGGTATATGAAAAAAATGGGTTTTTTTCTTTGCTGTGCAGGCTTTGTAGAGATGACCTTGATCCAGGTCTGCTTGCATAAAGTACTCTTTATGAAGTAAAGGGGTTTTAAATCATCTTTGAGTTCTTTAAATAGCATAAAAAACTTATTTTTCACATGACAACAAAAAACATAGGGAACATGTGCAAAGTACCAGCCCAGAGTCTCATTCTGAGTTGTTTTCTCATAAAAAATACATTTTAACCCCTTTCCCTCATGGGACACCATGAAAAACCTATGCGAACGCATAAAACCAATGCCGCGAGTAACTGCAGGCTGACGGGTTTTTTATGCTGTTTGCAGTCCTCATGGTCTGGAAATGAGGATTTTGTAATTAAATTTTGGGAAGGGTTTTAATTGGTTTTCTGCAGATCAGGCTTTATGGGGGGACCCATTGGTGTGTTTAAAATGAGTCTTATGGGGAAAGGGTTAAAAAATGAAAAATGGTACTGTAAAGTCTTAATTTTTTGGGGAATCTTAAAAAACCCGTTTTCTGTACATTTTTTTGTGGATTCATATACTAGCTTTAAATGAACATTTTTTGGGGGAGGGGATTCTGGAAAAAGCATCATGAAAATTGATAATTCAACAGTATTACGATAGACCTCTTTGACATTTTTTAAACATAACAAATGTCCTCTACAGCTGGCCAAAGTTAAGGTTAGGGGGGAAAAAAATTATTGATTTAACTAATGTCAATGTGGTAAATATAAAAACGCATCCACAGGTATGTAAGCTACTTAAAAGAAAAATTGGTTTTTTTACAAAAACAATCAATAGGAGTGTAAGGGGGCTGAGAGCCGTTGGTCTTTGCCGAAAATTGTTTTTTTCATGAGCATTATTAACTAAAATTCCCCTTTTTGTTTTTCTCTTTTTTCTCAAAAACAAAAGTGAGAAAAATTAAAAAAAAAAAAATTTATTTATTTTATTTTAGATTTAATGTTTTTGATTTTTTTTTATTTTGTGGTTTTAAATTTTTTTAAAAATTTCAAAAGTTAAAAGAAGATTTAAAAATTTTTTTCCAGCTAGGAAATCAGCCCTCCTCTCTGGTAACATGTTGTAAACATCCAAACTATTTACCCCTGGACAATGAGAAGCTGTTTTTAGGTGTGAATTTTAACCCAATTTTTGCCCCCTGGCACTGGAAATTCCAGCCGGGGTTAAAAATACTCAAAATGATTTGTGTTTTTTGGGTTTGTGCATTTCATTTTCATTACAGTTTTTAAACCATGTTATTCCGGGGGAATTAAAAATACAGATTTTAAACTTAGCCTCGCAATTTGTGTGATGCGGATTGTGGCCCCCAAAAACTTTTTGCAACAAACTTTAAAAAAAGACAGTTAAGAATTTACAGCAAAGTTATTTATTATATGATATGACCAGAAATTTTTGTTTATTGCCTTTTTTTAACCCCCAAAAATTTTCAGTGTTCTGTGACTTTGATTTTTTATACAAGACTGAATTTTACCATTCTTTTTTTTTTATGTATAAAAACTCTTTTATATCTTTCATGCATAATTTCAAAAAAATTTCGAGGTAAAAAGCTAGTCCAAAAATACTTAAATTGACAAAGTTTTTAAAAATATCACATGATTTGTCTGCTCATGGGGGGGTTAAAAATCCGGGAAAAACCATGTGCTTTTTAATTTTTTATTAAGTATGTAAAGCTCCTGTTCCTGTTTTTTTCATTAACTGTACTTAATACCTGTAGACGATTAAAAAATTAAGCTTCATTTTCTTAAAATAACTCAATGGCTGACAGCTGATAAAAAGTCATGATTGTAGGAGGAATTAATATTGCATGTCTTTTTTTGGATAATATCTAGTGGGGGGTATAGTTAAGCGACTTTTTTTTATGCACAAACACCACTAGGTTGTTCCTTGACACGCGTATATTTTTGTGGCCCTGCTGTAAAAAAAAGGGTGACAATAGGGATCACTTTTCGTTTCTGTCTTTCCCCCCGTCCATGCGTGGTGTTTGTCTGTCTGTCCACCCCCTTTTTCTGTCAATTTGGCAGGTTCAATGTTCCAAAGGCATTTAAAAGTTTTAAATTTTTCCCCCCAAAGATGTATTGTTGAATTTTCCTGTGATCGGGACGATATTGAATTCTAAAATATCTTGCAATCCCGTACCATGTTAGAGGGTTTAACCTTTTCCCCATATAGACTTTTTTTGAGCACTAATGGCCCCCAAAAAAAAGCCTGATCGCAGAAAACCACAGTTAAAAACCCTTTCCCCAATTTTTAATTACAAAATCCTCATTTCCGACCACTGAGGAGCGCGAACGCATAAAACCTGTTAGCCTGCGAGTTACTCGCAGGTGATCTGGTTTTATGTGTTGCATAGGTCTTTATGGTTTCCTTAGAGGGAAAGGTTAATGTATATTAATAACATATTTAACTGCCATTACTATTAAAATGAAAAAGAAAACTTTTAAAGAGTGTGTGTATTTCATAAAATTTCGGAGTTTTGTGTTTTATGTCACCCTGTCACTTGATAATTTTTTTTGTCCGTCTATCTGTCTGCCATCACACTTTTTCGACACATTCAGCGGGGGACACTTTTTCCAAAAGAACACTTTTTTGGTATTACTGATCTTTTGTTTGTAAACAAAAAAATTTTTTCCCTGTTGTGTCTTTAGTGATTTTCATGTATATATTAATAATGGTAATTTTTTGTCTTCTGATAAATCAAAAATGTTGAAAAGTTTTTTTTTCAAGATCATTGCATTTTGGGGGGATCCTGCATGATATTTTTCGAAAGGGTCCCCAATAAGGGTTCAAATTTGTGATAAAAAAAATATTGTGTTATGACATTTGTATCTTTTTGTAAACCTGTGGTATTAGTGTGAAACTTAAAAAATTTCACCTTTAAGTAAAAATTTAAATTTTTTCAATTTAAAATTTTTAATCCCTTTTGATGCAAATGGGGTTCTATGAACAGGGTCCGTCCTCAATATGCGATTCTTTAAAAAAAATGCGATGGCTAAGTTTAAGTTTTGGCCCCCTTTTTAAACCCCTTTTTATTTAATTAATTTTTTGGGGATTTTTTAAATCCCGGGCCCCCCTGTAGTATTCCTTTGGGGGGATTATCAAATCTACCTTTTTTCCCCCCGGCACCTTTTTTTTGTACAGTGACCAAAAAATGCAGTTTTTGGACGGGGCACTTTTTTCGTCATTTTTAATTACCCCGAATTGGACCCCCTGTTGTGCCTTTGGATGGTGCGTGTTCAGTATACCAAAACCATATGATCCCGTCACTTACAGTAGTATGGATTGTCTTGGCAATGCCCTGTGTTTGTGCCCCTTTCATACATGTATATGTAACACGGGTTTATGACACTGAAATTTTCTTCATAGCTGATGAATACATCGGTTGCCCGGTTTTGGTATTTAAACACCCAGTTCTTGTCAGATAATGCATACTTGTTTTTATGAGGCTTGTTCTGATTTGTGTATTAAATTTTTTAAAATAATTTTTATTGAGTGTCGGTTTTGGGTAGGAATTTTAAAAGAAGACAAATGCATTTAAAAGTCTTTTTTCACTCTTTATACAAAATTGATTAATTATAGAACTAGCCAACTTACATTTTGTATATTAATTATTTGAATTTTTATCTAAAACCAAACCATACAAGGAACTGGTTTGAGTGTGCCTGAATTTTAATGGAATTATATGGTTGTAAAATCCCCAATTCAATTTTTTTAATTTTGGTGTTCCGGGGTTTAAAAAGGGGGATATATTGTTGTTTAAACAAGTTTTTTGGTTTAAGGAATTTTAAAAAATAAAAAATATAATAAAAAAAGTCGGTTTTTTTGTCTTTTTTTCAATAAGTAATTCTGTCATTGAAATTTTCTATAGTGAATTTTTTTACATGTAAGTTTGGTTTCTACAATGTCAGATACTAGGGTTTTCCCATTATACTGGTTATTGCGTTCGTTTTAGTCAGTATTGTACTGCAATCAAAATAATAGTTTTGTTTGTATTCAGCATTTTGTTTCTTTGCAATTTTGTTTGAAGTAAAGTTCACAAAAATGTAGTATCCCAACAGTCTGTGAAATTGGAGTGGAATTCAGGGAAGATATTTGAACGACTTGAGAAATGTGGCGAACTTGTTTAGTGTTTGCGCTTTCCCCTAAAAGAATATTTGTTATTTATTCAGATTATTATTTAATAGAAAGATATTTTTCGATACCCCCTTTTTTAAATATGATCATATATTGAAAAATTTTATTATGGTTTGTATTGTGTTACATCTTTATATATACAATAATATGGTATGCTTCAAGCGTATCGTGACAGCCATGATCACAATTCTAAAAGGACTTTGTTTGTTTGTTTAAAAAAAAAATATGATAAGCTTTCATTTTGGGGCCCTTTTAAAGGGGGCATAAATGATAGGATATTCATTATTAATAATTTCCCATATATACTTATGCCTAAGTATAGTCAAAAATGTGATATAATTCCAGTATGACTAATCATAAAAATGATGGGGATAAATCAACAGTTAACAATGTGACTTAAGTGGTTATGACATTGGTTTATAATTACAGGAGCGTTTAATTCAGTTAGTAATAAAGGTTTATTGCTTACATTTAATTTATTTCTTTGCCACAAGTTGATTTGAAAGTAAATTAAATTATCTAATGTTGAAAGTTTAATACAGGGCACTGGTCCAGTGGTAAATTTTAATGTGACTGAGGATTGAAGGTTGTTGGTTCAAACCCCATTTGGGGAAAGAATTTTTTCTGACCTTGCCAGGCACAAAGTAGGGTCCAACCAGGGAACCCTATGAGGGATTAATATAATTTGTAAGAACTTATTTCCCAATTGACTTAAAATAGATAAGTTTAACCCTTTTTTTTCCTATAGAGGAACCAGAAAAGCCCCTATGCGAACAAATAAAACCAGATCAGCCTGCCAGTAAACTCGCAGTGATCGGGTTTTATGCTGTTTGCTGTCCTCTGTTTGGAAATGAGGACTTTATTTTAAATTATTTGGTAAGGTTTAATTGTGGTTTTCTGCAGATCAGGCTTTATGTGTACCTTTGGTGCGTAAAATGGTTTATGAGGGAAAGGGTTAAAAAATGAGGTTGAATAACTGAGATTGTTCTATCATGAAATTTTGATTGAAACATTAGATGCAGTGCGAAGTTGATCGAGTTAAGGTTTTAAAACTGGTAATCTTGAAGAAAAATTTGTTAAGTAACAATGATCTCTTTGAACCGTTGATTGATTCTTTGATTTCAGCCCCCATACTGTAAAATCATTAATTTTCATTGACATTAAATTTAGTGGAATATTTCGTTGGTACATAATTTATTCATAGTTTTTCCCGTTCTAGAAAAATGAGAGGTCTATTAATGAAAAGTTTTATGGGGATTAATATTGTGGGTAAAGAGTCCATGAAACCAACGAAAATTTGTCCACCAAAATTAATGTTCTACGTTTATTATCAGAAAATCTAGCTTAAGTTCGTGGTGGTCGCTAAAAAAATAATTCTTCACCTCAGATGTTTTTTGATGCCTTTGAAACGAGTAGACCCGGTCATACAGCTCCTTTATGGATTCTTCAAAAAAAAGTCAAGATTTTCTTTATATCATCTGTTGATTTTGTGACTGTGGATTTTGTCAGCAAACAAAATTCTATTGTTTTTAACCATTTAAAGTTGAGTAGTTTTATTCTCAAGTTATAAAAATTTTGATATGAAAATCATGGGTAAGGGGTTTTCTCATTTTAAAAGATTAAAAGATGTAGATCATGTACAAAATGTCTCATGGAACCTAAACCTCACCATCTTAAATTGGTCCTTTATAAGTGCAAATCTCGAGGGAGTGTTTTCTTTTTTTTTTTCAGTTTCAGAAATAAAATAGTAGCTAGCAGCCTGAATGTGCCAAGTATAGGTCCTATATAGCTGTGTAAATTTTTCATCCTGTTACAGTGCGGAAACTATGTTCAAAGTTACGTATTTCCGTGTCCTGTACTCTAACACTGAGTTTAAAAGTATAATGACCGGTACTCTTTTGTAAAGTAGCCTGCTATGTTGGACTTCTTTGTTGTGGTTCTTTTGTTCGCATAAACTTCCAAGATTCGAACCATTGAAAATTGAAAATTCCTATTTAGATTAGTGGGTGGGCCTATTTCGTAAGTGATTTAAATTGTGGGGTTTTTTTACAGATGAATTTTTTAAGGCGTGTGTTTAAAAAAATTATATTCGGAGATATCGTCATGCCAGTCCATAAACAAACACTATGACGCTCACCTTGTTAAGGCTAGGAATGAATCATAATCATTGATTTCCCATGGTGTAGGAACTTGGTGGCTCATCGGGTTTAATGTAGTTTGTTACCTGCCTTTAAGGTCTTGAGAATATAAGTCTTTCTGAGTGAGATTCAATTTCTCTCTAATTGGATTTTCTCTTGTCAAAAGTTAGATAGGGAGTAGACCCCAAAAAAAATCTTGGTTACTGGTTTTGTTAGATTGATGATCATATTAATGGTATAAACTCTGAAAAAAGGTTGGTGTTTTTGAATATTTGAGGAAGAAAACCCTTTACTCCTATAAACTCATTTTGATGAAATTGTAGACAGAGGACCCAGAAAGACGTACCTATGGATGGGTCTTTTTGTTTGCTTTTACGATATTGTAGCTCAGTTTCTAAAATACATTGTGCCAAAGAAAAAATTCATGTTAAAATTATACATGTACCATTTTAATTCAGTTAATTAATATTCATTAAGTCATAAATTTGTACTGAATTTCATGAGGTAAGGGGTTAAGCATGTCAAAGGACCTGATTGTCTTCCCTATTCCCTCCATTGGGGTTATTATGCTGAAGGTTATTTAAAAAAGAAATGGTTAGTATTTGTTTTATGGAAACTAAAAAAATTCAAAAATAAGCACATTGACCCCAGTGATTTATAATTGCAATGAAGTATTTTAGTGATTTGTTGGCAGAAACCTTTGTTAAGTCAGATGAACTGTTGAATTTCGTTAATTTCATTACATGAATTAAAATAAAAAGGTGTCAGTTTATCTCTTCTAATGACCAAACTAGACTCTCAAAAAACTTTGGAAAATGTATTTGTATTTGATTGTTTGAATTTTTTATTGATTATATTTTTTCATTATGAGTATTTTTTATTGCTTGGGTAATAATGGATAAACAAAACACTATCTCAAAATGGTTCTATCGGATGTTCCCGTGCATTCGGGGTCTTCCTCCACCTGTAATTTGTGGCGTCTCTATATTATGAAATGCTGTCGAAGCAACAGTAAACTCAAATAGTCAAGTCAAGCTATCTGAAACAGTGTAGATAGGCAGTTGGATTACTGGTACATAATTTATAATGATTGGTATTTTGTGATCAATATATATATCAAGACAAGTTTTCCCAAAGAATTTCATTTAACTCTGAATTTTATATAGGCAAAAAATTTGATCACTAAGCCTTAATATGATTTAAGGCATATGAAAACAGTCAGTATTAATAACTTAATGGAATTTTAAGAATTTCCAAATATAAGATATAAAATATTATGGATTGATATGAATTTTTATTTCATATAATTTTCTTAACGAATTTGTAAAATTTGATAAGAAATGCATTCATATCGTTTTTTCTTTCACAGGTCATGACCTAATTTCTGTCCTATTGAAAATAATCGCAATTATAAAAATAAGCAAACAAACAAAAAAAATCTGATGGATCAAATTACTACATGTGTATTTGTAATCTGGTTTCAAATAATAGCTGAAAAAACATTTAACGTGTGTATTTCTCATACATTTTCAACATTATATGAATAAAGTGTCTTTTTGATAAAGTCAGTTGCATAAAAAAATGCAATTTGCTTTTCAATTTTCAGCACACATGAATTATATGAAACATGATGTGACGCGGAGTGTGTAATTCGGCCTTAAAATTATTTGAATGTGTTTTAATATAGAAAATATGTGATGGTTATTGAAAACTGGAAACAACTGTTTGAGATAATGTCATTGATAAATAAGATTAAGATTCTGAAGAAAAGAAAAAAACTGAAAAGGGAAAAATGAAAAAGAAAAGCCTTTAAAACTTTGTCCCTTTTAAATCATGTCTCATGTTTTACTAATCTGTTTAAGGAAAAAAGTGACAAAATTTATTTATTTATTCCAATGAAAACTTCGTTGCTTAAAAAAAATCCCCTTTTTATGTGTCCCAATAAATAATAGATCTTAATACGGTTGAAAGTCTTTTAAAGATGACAGAGTTTGTGCAGTGGGCGGATACCTATTACTTAAATTATTATTAACTTGCATTAACTTGAGTTTAAAAGTTCAAGTACAGATTTAGTTTTTGTTGATCCTTTGTTCCATGCTTTGAAAGTGAACAAGACATTTGTTCCTACCATTGAGAACCATTTACTTAGTTTTTGAAGATCTAATCCTAGATGCAAAATTTTTTTTCAAGCTTGCATTTATAACATTTGCCTGTCAGTCTGATGAACAAGCAAGCTTCCCTGGATGTGATCTGCCCGTTTTTTTACAACAATTTTACAGTGTAGTTGATTGTTTTCGATAAATAAACTAGTAAGGAGAAGCTGAAATTTAAATTTTTCTTTAACAAGAAAATCAGGGTTTTTGTTGTGTGGTGTATAAAAATTTATTCATTTGACCTTGTTTTTAATGCGCTATGGTTTGTAAGAGATATCATGAAACTTTGGCTTATGTGAAATACCAATAAGTGGTTTAGAGGTCAGCCCCAGAATCAGGAGGTTAGGGTCATTCCCCAGCCAAACATCCCGCATTGTTAGTGGTGAATCCAGTTGAAAGATGGGTTTGGTGTGTCCTTCTGCCGTCATTCTGTCTGTCCATCCCCCTTTTGTGTCTGCTCCAAACTTAGACATTTATAGATTGATTTCAATAAAACTTAAGAAGTATTCTTCATACCAAGGGGTGTTGTGGCTTCAACCATATGACCTTTGAAAGGTCAAGGTCAAAAGAGTTGCTAGCAATTCTTTGGTGTCCATAGGCAACCTCTTTTTGTCCGCCTCTATTACTCAAAATTATGGTGGATTTTTGTAAAACTTTTAAAAGTAATATATGGCTCCTTGAAAAAGGGCAAGGTCACGTGTTAGAAATTGTCTTTGGTATTCATAGGCTTTATTTTCATGTCCAATTTTAAAATTCCATATCTATCTGTTTTTTACTCTGCTGTATTGCTTGCTATACGACAAGCCTTGTTGTCCCCCCAGTGTTTACACCAGAGGGGACTATAGGTTTGCCTCCATTTGTCTGTCCGTCTGTCTGCCCCGGTGTCCGGAAATCTAGATCCCAGTAAATTAAAAACCATTTAAGATAATATTATGAAAATTGGTATATGAATAGATGGCATTGGGATTATGCACGTCCCCCTTTGTTTTTTTTTTTTTTTCTTGGGTCCAAAATTTTGGTTGCTATGGTAACGGACAAATTATGCATCTCACCGGTAGGGGACTCATGTTTTGCATGAACACCAGTTACTTGTTAAAAAAAGGCACTGGTGTAGCTCCTTTGCTTAGTGTCTAGCATAGACATAGTCTCAAATTGGTGGGATGCTAAACCAATAAAACAAATTTAAGTCAATTTTAAATTAAAAACATAATTAATAAGTTACTTTAACATGACTTTCTGAGAATTCTATATGACAACATTATGGCATCTTAATTCTGTTTGACATTGGTATGTTTTTAAAAAAAATTGAGTCAGGGAAGACATTTAAATGGTCAAACCTGGAGAAGCACTGCTTTTTTCTATCACCTGCTGCAAGCAGAGGCGACACACACGGATCACTTTTCCATCATCTGTCTGTCTGTCACACATTTTTTGTCATGCTGCAGCAGGTAACAGATTGTCCAAAGAACACCTTGTTCATTCTAAATGCAACATATTGATTGCATTTTGACATACTGGCAAATAGAGCAGACCCAGTTTCTTCATACAATATTGTACCTCAGATTCAACAAAATCTGTACAGCAAAGAAAAAAATCCATTGTTTATATGCCCCTTAAATTTCTGTAATTCAGTATTCTTTGAAATCATGTCTAATGAATATTTTAGGTAAGGGCATTTAACTGTAAATTGTGTGATACAATCATGTGTCATTTAATATTGACCTACATGTAATCCATATTTAGAAAAATAAGGTTATATTTGCATTACAAGTGATTACTTCATAAGAATGAACTTGTTAAGGGCCCTTTAGGGGACTTAGCAATAATCTGATAGTCCTTGCCAAGCCAAGATAGGGTATTACCCTGTAGATATACCTGACTGTTAAAGCAGCTTAGTACAGAATGATTATCATCGAATCAGAATTTTAATTTAATACCCAACTTCAGACACATAGTCACCCAGTGCATTTATCTTGATTGTAAATGAATGGGTGATTTCTCCATCACAGGCAATTGCGTTACAATAGAATTGAACCTATAAGAGTTGATCTTAAGATTTTGCTAACTTGAACTGGTGGAGATGCCATGTTGTGGAATGTGTCAAGTGGAACCACAAGCTCTGTTTTGGGGATATGTATATATATTGAACTAATATCCCTGAAGTGGGGGTTTACTAAATTAGTGTTTTCCTGTGCAATGTCACCTACACTTGTAGAGTTTAATTGATGAGGGAGAACAGAAAAAGTTGTTCTTTTATTACTATCAATCAGCTGTGAACAAGCTGCTTTAAATGTTGATCAAGACCTGTAATCCATATTAAGAAAACGTGTTAATTTGCATTACAAGTGATCTCTTGATAAGAAGAACTAGCAATAATTGATTATCCCTTGCCAGGCTAGATAGGCTGTAGATATACCTGACTTCATACCTGACTAATACATATACAGTTTTTGTGCAGAGGTGACACATAGGGATCACTTTTCTTGGGTGAACCTTCATAAAAGTTGCTAAAATAAACTTGATCCATGTAGAACTCTGTTTGCAATAGCAATGGAAAGAAATGAACTATAAAAAAACTTTAAAAGTCATCTCTTTCAAAACTACTGGCCAGATTTCAAAATGTTTTAGTACAGATGTTCCATGGGTAACCCTATACTCAGGTGAGCAATCCATGCCCTCTATGGCCCTGTTGTTTCCTTGTAATGTGTCAGTATATTGTGATAACTTGATGAGTTCTCTTGTCACTATGGCATGATATATCCAGCTGTGGCCTCATGATCATATAGAAAACTTTTAAGGCCAGTAAAAACATTCATGAAAAAAAAAATAAAAAAATAACATAATGCTCCAAAAATATAATATATACATGTAGCTTATTCTGACACAAACAGAAAAGACTGGTGTTTTTTTTCATCACTTTCCCTCTTAAACATTGCTCACACTTTGTTGGGTGGGGGGGGGGGCTTCATCTAGAAAATTTGAAAATAGCACCTTTACCAAACACTGAATGCAATTTGCCATTATTAAGTGGTAAAATCTGAATGTTTATTTTGCTGGATTATAAACAAGTCAGCAATGAAGTTATGCAATTAACTCCCTATGTTACCAAGGATGGAGTTGACAGATGATATCAGAAGGAAATGAATAAATGTACTTTTTAATTGTAAAAACTGATTCATAATATTTATAGAATGTTTTAAACCTTTCCCTTTCTGCTGTGAATAATTAAATGTTATACTCTGACTAGTTGAATACATCACAATTGCTACATTCAGTATTTAAGGTAAAGTCCCTGAATGGTTCTGCTTTGTCTTGGACCACTTAACCTCTACCAAGATAACCAAGGTACCCTAATGAAACATTAGGAAACCTTGGTTATCTCCGTGAAAGGCCATGAGGTTCGAAATGTAGCTGAAGCATTACAGGGACTTTACCTTAAATGAACAAGAGACATGTGATATTTCCTACATTTGCAAATTTTACCTGATTATAAAATTATGTTGAGGTTTAATATAGCTTCTGTGTCAGATGGAAGGGAAGTTTTTCTGTTGTTCTTGTTGAGTTTCTCTTTATTAAATGAAAGCTGGGGGATTCTATATCACTTACTTCATTGAAAATCTCCCCAAAATAGATATTTCATAGTGACAAATTGTCAGAAATGAATAATTAACTAACCAACAGATGAAAAAGAAAAATGATGGGGGGGGGGGGGAGACTTCCTTGTAAAATGGAAAGAAAAATGGTATTTTATATATTATCACTGGCAGGGGATTGTGTACATGTATTTAAAATCCCTGTGACATTAGATTCATCCAAATATGAGATAAGATTAACAATTACTTGCTGATTAAGACTCATCAAGGGCTGACTGTAGAACGGTTTTATCTATTTCTGTTTCCATACTCACTTAAATACTTTCGTTGTCAGTGTTTGTCACACTTATCTACACCCATTTTAAAGGCTATGCGTCCATTGAAAGCCAGAAGGGGCTATCAGCATATGTAAAAAGAAGGCTGATAGCCCCTTCTGGCTTTCAATGGACGTATGTATAAGTTATTGTATTGCACTGTATCTTGTGCCATTGTTATTTGTAAGTTACAGTTAAACCTTTTTATACCTCCACTTTACAAATTAAGGTGGGAGCTACATAGGAATCATGAGCGTTATCTTCATCTTGTCATGTTTTACATAAAGTTTAACCCTTTCCCTCAGATAGACTCATTTTGACACACTCAATAGGTACCACATAAAGCCTTATCTGCAGAAAACACAGTTAAACCTTACCAAATTTAATTACAAAATCCTCATTTCCAGACCACTGAGGAGCAGCGAACAGCATAAAACCTGATCAGCCTGCAAGTAACTTGCAGGCTGATCTGGTTTTATGCTGTTTGCATAGGTCTTTTCATGGTTTCCTCTATGAGGGAAAGGGTTAATAGACCTGGTTACTCTCCAGAATGAGAGGTAAACCTATGTATATCAAGAAGCACTTCAGAAACACCTAATCTACATGCTGGCATGCGTTCAGTATGCCAAACCGTATGCAGCCTGTCGCTTACAGTAAGCTATGGAGTTGTCTTAGGACCATATGCCATGCTGTTCACGTGTTCCTTATGCTGTTATGCTGTACATGAGTGTACATCGTGGTTTATGACACTGAAATAGTTTAATAGCGGACTGTAAGCATATGGTTGCATACAGTTTGATACACCTGGCGTGCGTTCAGTATGACATTCTACACACTGTTCAATGGGAAATAAACATTCATTAGATATTATTCCCCAGTCACTGATTGGTCAACTTAAATCAGCTAATTATACAGGGCATTGCCTATATCTCCCATGTTGTAGGGTCAAGGTATTGTTGCAGGAGTATTCATCCCCTTCAGTGAAAGCCCACCCCTGTACAAGGACCATCTCACTACAAAAATGTTTTAAGACCATTGTTTCAGGGCTCTTTTCTTGCTGATCAGACCACATAGACAAGGTGGCTACTGGAACATTGTGAATGGTGGTCTTTAATCAATTACCGGTAGATTTCACTGTTCTGTGTCAGTTTGTATTAGTGGGGGTGTGGCTCACCTTTGTTTACCCTTCTACCTCATGAATATGCAAATGCAAATTTATAACTTGGATGATAACAGTTTACTGACATTAAAATTTTATATGAAGTAATAGATGCAGCCATCTGTGTAGAATCTGAGCTACAATATAGTATGAGCAAACACAAGACCCCTGATCAGACAGCATTTTTCAGCTCTGTTTGCCAGTGCATTAATACGTCTGTCTGTATGAGGTCAAGAGGTGATAACTCTGCTTATCTGTATGAGGTCAAGAGGTGATAACTCTGCCTGTCAGTATGAGGTCAAGAGGTGATAACTCTGCTCTCTTGTAAGACAAAGTTTTGTGCTTTATATAGTGTCAAATTCATTGGTGTAAAAAAATTAACAACACAGTTTCATCATGTTTAATGTTATTTGAATAGGGTTGCAAATAGCATATTGATGCAGTTCATGGCGATGGGCATATAGTGTTACACCTGTCTGTGTGTGTTAGTGTGTTTGTGTGTGCAAGAATTTGTGTCCCAGCTGTAACTTTGTTATGTATAGTTGTGTTTTAAATATAACTTGGCACAAGTGATCCTTAAGACAATATACCAAAAAGCAGAGTACAATGTCTACACCCCCGTTATAGTGGGGTGACAATTGGCCAAAAAGTAGCTTATTTAAGGAGTAGGTGGCCATAAAAGTAGAACAAGCAATGTTATATACCAAAATGTTCGCCAATGTCTGTACTATATGAAACTGCCGGCATAAATTGCCAACGCCTGGTGCGGACTCGGAAATCCAAGATGGCGTCCAAGATGGCCGCCATAAATCGCAAGTTCAGAGAAAATATTTTATCTGTTTGTTACAAATTTATTTACAGAGGTAGTTCAAAATATTTGCATGATTATTACTCCTTCCATAATGTACATCAAATTCATATAAAACAATAGCAAATTCAAGGTCAAGGTCAAGGTCATTTCAGGGTCAAAGTACAAAAAATACTCCAAAATTTGATATCTCCTACCTACTTTTTCTCATTTTATGCATTTTTTATACTCAAATGGATTACTTTTAGTGATAGAAAATATTGTTATGTGTGTATTCTTTCATTTTAAACTGTTTTGTATGATATCTGTGTTTAGATTATGTATAAACTTTGGTAGTTTACACACATTTCACATTATCCAAGATGGCCGCCATTCAGTTGCTGTATCAATGATCATTGGATATTTCATGATAAATACCATATATAAAGGTCAATCTTAAGTGTTTGAAAGAAATTACTTTATTTTAGCATGTATGCAAAACTTACAAATTTGATTGACATTTCAAAGTCAAGTTCAAGGTCATTCCAAGGTCAAAACACATAAATTATCCCCAAAATTTGATTTGTCTACCCTAATTGTTCTAATTTTAAGTATTTTTATGTTGAATTGATTTATTTAGTGAAAGAATATTGTGTAGCTTATGATTACAGGCCAATTTATAGGAAATTATCTAATTTAACATTGTTTTTTTTTTATATTCTTATTATCAAAGTCAGTCATCATATGATATTTCAATGTATGTTTCAATGTTCAATGGAAGTTTAATTTAAGGATGTTAAAAAATCTTTGCATAGATTAGCATCATTCATGTTTGTAAATTCAGAGCTTTGACTATAGCCTCTTAAAGATCAAATTCAAGGTCATTTCACTGTTGAAATACATAGTTTAAATACCCCGAAAAAGAAAAAGATATCCCACCACTATATATTCTCTTCATTCATGCTTTTTATATAGAGATATGTTTCTTTATAAAATTGAATATGGCTAAATGTATACATTACACTTTCATTCTAAAATGTTTTGTTTGATAATATTATTTAGATAATGCATTATAGAAATGGTTTACACAAAGCATACTGTTAATGATGGCCGCCATATATTTAATGAATGTTTCAATTGTTTATAATTGACAAAAAATTGAATTGTAAATGTTTCATTTGATTTTTCATTCATTTCAGCATGCTTGTGAAATGTACAGATTTGATTGACCATTTAAAGTGATTTTAATGTCAAACTACCTAAAATTTCATATATCTGTTATCTTACTATAAACACTTAAAATTACAAGTTAGGCAGCTAAGAAATAGAAAACATTGCCATGTGTATATTTCTCTGTTTCACATAAAATGTATTTAGATTGTTTGAATACAGGCATTTTTCATTTTTATATTATAAGTTTCTACAATTATAATCAAGAGATAAATGTATAACCAACAAAAAGGAAACTTTTTGGGAAAGGATATTTGTACTAAATAGGACAGTTGTATTATGTCAAGGTAATAAATCAATAAAACATTTTTATTCCAAGTTAAATAAGGTTTGAGTAATTAGGGCACTAATATTTGAACTGTTGATTCAGTTCATAAGACCATTAGGTGGCCCAGGTCAGAATTCACATTAAGGTCTAGTCATAATTTCAAACTTAAATTTTAATTAGAAAACTTAACTCTATTCTCCGGACGAACTAATCCATTGATGCAGGGATTGTAACCTGTAACTACCAGGAAATGGTCAGCAACAGAGACGGTGAACCAGGCAGAGAGCTCACTCAAGCATAAAGACATTGTTGGAATAACTGCAGTCGGATGTCAAGGTATCGGCACTACCAAGACATTACTGTGGAGGAGGTCAAACCAGAAAGAGAGGTTAGCCATGATCCAGTCAGAGGTCAGGAAAGTAGAAGAACATACAGACAGGCAAGAGTGGTGGAGATGGGATCACAGGAAGCATGGACTACGTGAAACACCACAGACAGGAAGTTAACTTGGGAAGAAATCTGGAAGTATAAACCACTAAGTCTGTAATTAATCATCAAGTCTGTCAATGATCTCCTGCCATCACCAGCGAATCTCTGTCGATTGAGACTTAAGCCGACCCTAAATGCAGCCTTTGATAGACCAGGCACACTTGAGCATGTTCTTTCATCCTGTTCTTCATCACTGACACAGGGGAGATATAGATGGAGACATGACTGAGTCCTCAGAGAGTTGGCTGATTGGCTGGACAGTGAGAGAGAGAAAGAAAGAAAGAAAGAAAGAAAGATGGAAAATGGAAGAAGTAACCCCCAAATTGCCCTTGTCAAGCCAGGTGAACCAACGAGAGCAAACCCACAGCAAGCATTGATCCTGGATGGCACCACCAGATGGAACATGGAAGTTGACCTCGGGAAGAGGCTTGTTTTCCCAGGCATAGTCTAGACCACCTTTAGACAAGATATTGTCCTTTGGTCCAAGATGGGAAAGAAGCTCATCGTCATTGAGCTTACAGTACCGTGGGAGACAAGATATGAGGAGGCCTATGAGAGGAAGAAGGCAATTTAAGTACACTGAGCTTCTAGACCTTTGCAGGCAATGAGGTTGGCGTACTTGGCTGTTTCTGTTGAAGTAGGAGTTAGAGGGTTTGTTCACAGTCCATCTGCTGATGATGACAGTTGTTGGAACTATTGGCAGAGAAAAAGGATGGCTATCCAGAGACTGAGCCAAGCGACTGAACGTGTGTTAGCTGGTTGTGGCTTAGAGTGAGGAGAAGAGCTAGATGTAATCAACCAACACACAGTGATTTTCAATGTGGGCCCACCGTCACGAGAGTGTTTATGGATTAAAGGGACAACACTCAATGTCGGCGGACTCCATGCTGATGATGTTGGTTGAGGAGCAGTTTACACTGTATATCTACACATATAGTATTTTACTAGATAATATTGAAATTTTGGTTAGTGAATTTTATTGCTTTGAAAATGATATGAATAATGTAATTTTCTGGGAAAAATATGTTTTAGTTTCTTGAAACCTCAAATTGGGGATTTTTGCATTAAATCAAAAGGTTTGGGTATCATATAAAAATATGTTGTGAAATATCAAGCTGTATCAAGAGTATTACAAAAGTTATCATATGACTTTTTCAATTTCTGGACACATACTGATACATGTAACACATTGAAAGGGAAAGTTTCTTTAATTTTTAATCTTTTAATCAGCTATGTGAAATTGAAGAAAAAGACTGAATTCTGATTTTGCAATATCAAATATCATTGTTTAAGATAGTCGTTTTGGTATATAATAAACAACTCTAGCTTTGTATTGGTAAAAGCTACTCAGGATACTTTAACTCAACAAAACATGTTATGATTGTGACCGTTTTAACTGCTGTATGGCTTTTTGCATATATATATATATATATATATATATATTATTTGTCAACAGGTGATAAGAGGTAAGGGCTTTCCTTCATGAGAGAGGTTACTATGAATAAAGAACTAGAACTTCCAGTATCTGATATCATATCACCATTCTTTCCCTTTAGTTCTGATGAAATAATATCATCTTGTGTGAAGAAAGATAAACATTTTAAACATTTACCGATGATGACAGAAAATGAATTTCCTATCTATTATAATCTTCATTAGATACTTCAAATCATCTGAGGTCCACTCTCCTATATTTGTGCTGAGTGGATTCAGTGAAATATAATATTGTCTGAGCAAACAGAGTGGACCCTGATCAAACAGCTCCTACCAGGAACTGTCTTATCTGGGTCTCCATTATGAGCCAATGGGTCAAAATGAGTTGATATGAGATAAAAGGGTTAAAACATCACAAAAAGATTTAGAATTACCCAGTCAGGCCAATCTTTTCAAAGAATGCTTTGATTTAACTTGAACATTAAAATGGTCTACAGAGGAGTTATTATAATATCCCAGAAAACATATACATGTACTTATATTGTCCTACAATTATTCACAAGAAATCATTGTTTCATTTACATATTTTGAAAATGAAAATGTCTGTAAAGTTAACAACTGGTACTGATAAATAGAACTAGGTAATAAAATGGTGGAAGTGATTTTCAGAAAATGGCACCTTTGACCTAAAGCTGGTAAGCAAGGTAAATTTGAAAGTCTTTTTGGACTGAATAAAAAAGAATAGGTATCTCAAGGCAAAGTTTAGTTACTTTAATAGATAATGAAATTGGTTGAAATTCTCAATTTGCTTCATTGTCAAAAAACACAACAATTTCATCCCCCCCCCCCCACTCCTCTGAAAAAAAATAACTCAAGCAAATATCATATTAAATAATAATGAATGTCCAATGACCATTGAAACAGCCAGTGAATGGTGACGATTCTGGACAACAGCTGAATGTATAAAATAGGCTGTGTTCAAGCAATGTAAAAATAAGACAATAACAATAAACTAAAAATTAAATGATATATATTTAGCTATTTTTCTATTCTTTCAGATAATTATACTCGGATTATGAACTAATTGTATAAATTTAAAAGAGTTAATAACAGAAGTATCAGATTTTGGGGGTATTTATGTATTTTGACCATGCATGAGATGACCTTGAAATGACTGTTTATTGGCCATTGAATCTGTAATTACACATACAGGCTAAAATCATTAAATTCCTTTTTTTATTTATCATTTTAGCCTTACCTGTAACATTTATGAACAAAAATTCAGTGATCAATTGAAAACATATATTGAAATATTGCCGCAAACATGGACAGAATCTATTTATGAAACCATACATATAGATGCATAATCTTAATAACATTTTATAAAAAAACTTTTTCAGTTGAAAAGGTATGCAAAAGCAATTTTTTCTGTGACAAATGTGATCAATTTCAGCATATAATGCATAAAAGAGATATTAGAGAGAAAATAACAAATATTTGGGTATTTCATGTGTTTGACCTTGGAATGGGCCTTGAACTTGACTTTGAAAGGTCAATCAAATTTGTAAGTTTTGCATACATGCTAAAAAAGTAATTTCTTTCAAACACTTAAGATTGACCTTTATATATGGTATTTATCAATGAAACATCCAATGATCATTGATACAGCAATTGAATGGCGGCCATCTTGGTAATGTATATGTGTAAAAACTACCAAAGTTTATACATAATCTAAACACAGATATCATACAGAACAGTTTAAATGAAAGAATACACACTAACAATATTTCTATCACTAAAAGTAATCCATTTGAGTATAAAAAATGCATAAAATGAGAAAAAGTAGGAAGGAGATATCAAATTTTGGAGTATTTTTTGTACTTTGACCCTGAAATGACCTTGACCTTGACCTTGAATTTGCTATTGTTGTATATGAATTTGATGTACATTATGGAAGGAGTAATAATCATGCAAATATTTTGAACTACCTCTGTAAATAAATCTGTAACAATCAGATAAAATATTTTCACTAAACTTGCGATTTATGGCGGCCATCTTGGACGCCATCTTGGATTTCCGAGTCCGCACCAGGCGTTGGCAATTTATGCCGGCAGTTTCATATAGTACAGACATTGGCGAACATTTTGGTATATAACATTGCTTGTTCTACTTTTATGGCCACCCCAACCCCCAAAAGTCACTGATTGTCACCCCACTATTAGGGGTTTGACATAAATGAAAGACAGAATGTAGCTATTCATTTTGATAATTCATTTTTCTATATTTTTTTTCCTTCAGGCCCCTGCAGCTTTTGGTCTAGTCTCATTTTTACTCCACGAGGGATTTGACAGAGCTAGAATCAGACGACATCTATTTATATTTGCTGCAGCAGCTCCTATAGGTGCAATTTTTACCTACATGTTATTAAACCAGGTAAGGTGAAATCTTTCTTCTTTCTTATCATTTTACAATAGGAGAGGTCTTAATGCTATAAAATTGTGATTTGGAAATGAGATATTATCGCTTTTTTTTTTTTTTTTCTTTTTGATAGAAATGTTTCAGCTTAATGGCCTTCAGTTGTGGTTAATTCAAAATTATCAAGTACAGGGGATTGTCTGTATGATTGTAAATAATTGTAATTCATGTGGAGACAAGAAAATTGTTTGGATTTTGGAATTCCAAGGCCCCCTTTTTCTGGGGTTTATAAACATTTGAAAAAAGAAGATTTAAATTCAGGACCAGCATGATCTGGGAATTTCTGAGGTTTCACAGTACAATTCATTGTTTTTCTCCTTTATTGTGTATAGAGATAGGTTATAATCGTGGGAATTTGTAGATTATGATTGTCTCAAAGTAGGCCCCACAATTAAGTTCTTTTGACTCACCCCTTTTGTCTCATGTTTGAAGTCATAAAGTACAGAATCTGAGCTACAATTAAAAATGTAATAGCAAACAGGGGGGACCTGATCAGCTAGTGAGTCAAAGTCAGTCTGTAGGAAGTAGGTTTTTAGTGTGTCATGTTCTCATCCCAAAAGTGTGAATGAAAATAGTGAGCATTTTAAGATCTTCAGTTTTCATTTCTTGGAAAAATCAGATATTTTTTGGTTGAAAGAATTTTT
>CM037788.1:58086321-58136321 GCA_021229015.1 Solen grandis | reverse complement strand
CAAGTTTAAAGAAGGTGGGTTGAAGCATTCTCAACTTATTGATCTGAGCCAGTTTTCACATTTGAGGTCACTGTGACCTTGATCTCTGACCCACTGACCCCAAAATCAATAGAGGTTATCTGCTTGTAATAACCAAACCCCTATCAAGTTTAAGAAATTTGCACTGAAGCATCAGGTGGAAATGATTTTCAAATTCAATGACAAAGTAACCTTGACCATCGACCCAGTTGACAAAAAAGTTACAGACTGACCAACATAGTGACTCTTAAGTTTGTGGGGAATATATAAAAAGTTGAAGTATTAACAGATATGACCTTGACCTTTGGGGTACTAACCCACTTCTGCTTCTCACTTCTCATAATCAACAACCATACAAAGTTTAAAGGGTCAACTATTACTTAAGTTGTTACTTGGACAAGGTCTGGTAAACCAACAAACAAATATTTGCAAGGACATGCCCCCCTCTTCTTTAAACCGGAGCATAATAACAACTAAACAAAAGCTGAAACACAAAAATTTTAAGAGGCAGTACTTCTAGATCTACAAGTGTGGCCTTTAAAATGTTAATGGGCATGATCTTTCTTACCAGTCTGCCACTTAAAGTTCATGTGTTTCAGTTAGCCATAATCGCTAAGTATTTCAATCGTAGACTGACACCCAACTAATAACAAGCAGAGAAAGATCGGCAT
Source organism: Solen grandis (assembly GCA_021229015.1). Lineage (NCBI taxonomy): Eukaryota > Metazoa > Mollusca > Bivalvia > Adapedonta > Solenidae > Solen > Solen grandis. The sequence goes on along the minus strand of CM037788.1, from coordinate 58,135,632 downwards.
TTGGGTAGAAGTATCAACCAACTGCAAACCAGCTGAAAGGATTCCTCATTTGAAAATTCCAAGCCATCTCTGCTCAAAAATGATCCTGAATGAGACAAAAAAAATGTTTAAACAGACCATTATATGAAAAAATTGCAAACACAAAAACTTCAAAATAGGAAACTATGAAAATGTTTCTTCTTCAATGTGGAATATATATAGTCTTGTCATACTAAGTCAAAGATATTTACTGAGATTAACATTATTTTAATTTACATATTTCTCTTTGATTGCATGAATATCCAACTGATAGTATTTCAGTTGTTTTAAATATTTCTGAAAGGAATATAGTGCTGCCTCACTTTGCCATCACACTGTAGACATGTATCATGACACCACAAACAGTGACATTATCCTGTAACTGAACCAAAGTTCTGGAACTACCCTTACATACTAAAAATCAGGCACAAAGAAGATATATTTTACAAATTTGCTACATTGTGTCTGGTTATCAAACCCAGAGCCTCTTATTACTAGGCGGATGCTCTAACCACTTGACTACTGAGACAGTCAATATATATATATATATTTTTTTGCCATTCAGAATCAGAAACACAAGCAGCTTAATAGAAATTATGAATTCGAACCATTATCCAATTTTCTTCTTGTTTTTAAATAAAAAGATTGTTGTTTTGAAATACAGAAACAGATGTCTTTTCAGGTATATTTTATATCTTACCTTTTATTTTTAAAATACATACGAATATTTTTGTTTTTTCATCATGATGTCCAAGGCCTGCTTCACTGTCAGTCATTACAGATCTGGGTTACTGGACTGTGGAAAAAATTGTTTGCTAAATTATAATAAGTTGTTTGCTTAGTTATAATAACAATAAAAATATCATTCTTCAAAACAAACACACACACACACACACACACACACACAAAACATAATGCAAAATAAGCTACAAAACAAGAGCTAGTATTTGACATAGAAAGGTTGTTAAAAAATACATGTACAATTGCTGTAGCTTTATATTAATTTTCTAAACACTTAAATATTTGCATCTTTTAAGGGCAAATCCTACATTTGTAACTATCATAAGTATGAAAACAACAATTTCATAATGTGCTACACAGGTTAACTTTAGTCAGATGCTATCAGCCTGGGTGTCATTCCAGGGTGATCACTTTTTTTTCATGCCAATACTTTATATATTCTATGTTTTCACAACATTTCAACTTCCTTAGTATCCACATGTGAGCAGAAATCATTTCAAAATTATAATGCAATGAATAGGATACACATTACAATTTATAGAAATAGTATGTAAAAATAAATTCCATACCAAACAAGAGCTGTCAGAGGACAGCACGCTCGACAATTCAAAATGCTTGTTGGTAAATCAAATGAAATCTATTTCAATTCTTGCCCTTCACATACCCTGGACATAATTATTACATATTAGACATTATGATGTCTAAAATCAATCCCATGCCTAGTTACTGAGACATAAGCACAATAACACTGTGCATGCAAAACTTTTAACCAAAAATCCAAGTTAGAAAAGGGCCATAATTTGCATAAGATTCAGTCCAAAAGTGATCCTCATTGGTTTTCTGATGCCCCTGAAGACACTCCTTAACTTTCTAGTCAATTCCACAAGCAATTTCTGAGATATAAGCTGGAGTAGCTTGAATGCAAAAATTTAACCAATATTCTAAGTTAAAAGAGGGTCTTAATTTTTAATATTTTCAATCACGTGTTATCTTCCTTAATAGTATGATACCCCTAAACATATTAAAGATGTTTTAAATCAATCCCATGCCTGGACTCTGAGATATAAGCATGAGAGTAACTTGCATGCAAAACTATAACCGTAATTTCTAAGTTAAAAAGGGCAATAATTTGTAACATATTCCATCAAGAGTTATCTACCATGAAAGCATGATACCCCTAAACATATTAAAGATGTTTCAAATCAATCCCATGCCTGGATACTGAGATATTAGCATTAAAGTACCTTGCATGTAAAACTTTAACAAAAATTTCTAAGTTAAAAAGGGGCAATAATTTGTAATATATTTCATCAAGAGTTATCTACCATGTAAGTATGATACCCCTAAACATATTAAAGAATTTTCAAATCAATCGCATGCCTGGATACTGAGATATAAGCATGAGAGTATCTTGCATGCAAAACTTTAACCAAAATTTCTAAGTTAAAAAGGGGCCATAATTTGTAATATATTCCATCAAGAGTTATCTACCTTGTTGTTTGTTGCCCCTAAACATATTCATAAACTTTCAAGTCAATACCATGAATGGTTATTGAGATACAAACTAGATAGTAGCTTGCACACAAAACTTTTACCAAATTTTCTACTGCGTGCAAAACTTTAACCAAAATTTCTAAGTTAAAAAGGGGCCATAATTCATATCAAATTCAGTCAAGAGTTATCTACCTTGGTTGTCTGATGCCCCTGAACACAATTATAAACTTTCAAGTCAATACCATAAATGGTTATTGAGATATTAGGTTGATGGTAACTTGCATGCAAAAATTTAACTAAAAGCTGCAACGCCATTGCCGACGCCGACGTCAGGGCGACTACAAATTCAATAGCTCTCATATTCTTCGAATAGTCGAGCTAAAAAGTGGGCATGCCTGCTTATCATCTCCATAATCAGCTGTCTGTCTTAAAATACTGTCAGATCCAATATCTCAAACAAACACTGCGCAGTTCGTATCATACCAAGTGCAAATAATTTCCTTTGCAAAACTTTGTTCTTACATGAATGAAAGTAAGGCACTTGCTGAATAATAACAAACCTTTTCTTCGAAGTGATATCTGCTATATCCCAGTTGTCAGAATGCCAGAAGTGAAAGAGGCCTTGCACATCACATAGTGACACAATTTGCAGGCTGTAAATATATCTTTAAAAAATTCTGATTTAAACAAGGAACACATAATGCACCATCTTTTTAAAACAAATTATCACCATGCTGCATAAAAATACATATTCAGTTCCCCACCCCCACCCCCTTGCATTTATAAATTACATTATTTTGTCCTTTTTAACTGCAACAATAAGGGCTAAAATCTCACTTTTCCCCCCATTGAAAAGTTACAACACGAACCAGATTTTTCAACTTGCAAAACTGGCTAAGCTTTTGGCTATTTGAGTTTACCGTCACTTCAACAGTATTTCAGTCATATGGCGACGTCTAGCTAATTACAGGTGCAGGAAGACCCAGAGGCATTCGGGTGGAAACACAGACCTACCGCAAGCCAGCTGGAAGGCTTCCTCACATGAAAATCCGGATGACCCTGCCGGGATTTGAACCCATGCGGTGAGGGGCTGAGTGAGCGACTTTACCCTCTTGGTCATGGAGGCCATACTTGCAAAATTTACTATGCACTCGCGGTATAATGATTTGTTAATATGCAACACTTATTTGTTTGCTGACAATTTTGAACATAATAATAAAAGGCCATTTGTAATAATTCTTTTGAATCCTATTCTATGGAGTCAATCTAATATGTGTAAGGCCCTTGGTACATCAAACACTTAAGCGATACTATAATTTTCAATATGCCAATGATTTCTGGAAAATGCAAGCTGGTAATCATTGAACATGCACAATTCATTTTTCACCTTGTGGTTTGCAAGTTTCAACTTAATACCTTGTATAGCGGATAGTTTTCAAATTATATATTTAATTTTAATGCCTGCCGACAAATAGGAAAAAAAAATGCCTCCTGATCTACCAATATAGGGGGCATAAAAACGTGATCAATTTCAGTTTACACCATGAGGACCATGCTGACATTAACTTAATTTGGATCTTTCTTACTTTATTTGCATGGAAAATTCATACGTACGTTTATCATTTGCTTTTTAATGAGGATGTCAAAGGCCTGCTTCACTGGCAACTTAAATCAACCTGAAACTGATATTTAGTTTTTGAAGATCGGGGTTGAATCATTTCATTATGGCAGAAAAAAGAAAATTGTGTTACCCCAAGTGCATTTAACTGCTTATATCTCGAAAATTATTATTTTTTTGTAAATTAGAATATGACATAATTTGTTGATCTATCCCTGGCCATTCTATTCTATTCTATTCTATTGAGATTTTAAAGATTGACGTAGGTTATAGGGAGAAAACGAAACGACATGAACTTATTTTTAACGTTTTCTCGAGGATTGGCTGACCGTAAAGCGCGTGAAATGTTTGTGAATCATTATACACATATTACCGATCTATCAATTGATAGCTATGTAACTCAATCGTTCCGTATCGACGTTGTGTAAGGATTCGAAACTGTTAATAACATAATAATGACATTTATACATAAAAGAAATGCTGTTGAAGCATTGAAGCAAGTTATTTTGGGGAGAATTATATAACGTCTCATTTTGTATTGTGGTGTACATTTCCACTTATCAGCATATTTATCCTTGACATATATGATCCTTTTCTTGTATTACTTCACAAATGAAATCATTCATGGCCCATAGGATCAAGATATACGTGCATTTTTTCTATGAAACCTGCAAACAACCACGATTACGCGTAATTGATACACAGCGAGGGTACAGTGCATTGTCAATTTATCAATGTATTACAATGTAAGCAGTGTTGTAATCTCCAGAGGGGTGGGGGGTCTCCGGGGTGGGAACAAATATATGCATATTAAAAGATTAAAATGAACATAATTGCGGCAAACAAGGACCAACAATGAAAAAGACAGAACGGGTTAGTACCCAAGAATATCCACTGATATATTGTTCCAGTAAATTGCGACAAGAATGTGTTTGTACCAACGAATGTCAGTATGACATGCACTGATATGTAATCATTATTTGAATGAATTGAGGTAAGGAAGTATACATACCAACGAATGTCAGTATGACATGCACTGATATGTAATCATGGTTAAATTAAATGACTAAAAAGTAAAATTGAAAGTGTCATGTATTCTAAAGTGAACTGATGATGCAACTAGGATTTTTTTTTACCAAAATTTTTAAATAATTGGGTGAGTTTGGTTGCTTAATGTCACTATAACCAATAACGACCACAGAGAATCATTTTAGTTTATTTACAGTTTATTTATTCTTTGAACATGATAAGGCCCCAAAAATGTGGGCAGCATTATCAAATACATAATTAAATTAATTAAATATTTACAAACACTCGTGGTCAAAATTAATGGGCACTGCTACACAATTTACATTTATGACATTTATATATTTGGGTATGAATTATTAAGTAAATAATTAATTGAACAAACAAACAAACACACATTAGCAAAAAAAAAAAATAAATAAATAAAAAAAATAAAAAATAAAAAATAAAAAAAATAAATTACAACATGAAAATGCTATTACATTAATGTCAAAAACATGAAATACACAATATATAATGCGCATTTGCTATTTAATACGCCCCATCTTAAGATGGGCGTATAAAAAATGACTTGAATTGGGATTGATCAGTAAAACGTCTAGACGTGGATTTTATCAGCAAGTCTTATTAGATTTTTTTTTTATCTGGAGCATAATTTGAAAAATAACAAAGGGTTTTACCTTAAACTTCAAATATTGATAGCGAGTAGTTGAAGTACTGTGTCCAAGAGCCATAACTCCACATGATTTTTATTATCTCCTTTTACTCATTATTTTCTAATGATCGCATGCACGGAACTTTTTTGTGACAAAGCAAAATGGGGTGGGGGGGGGGGGGGGATTCCATCACATTCAGTGATAGTTCTATTTGTTGCCAGCTTGCGTCTTTTTAAATAATGAAATAAATCAAACGTTGCAGGAACAAGATGTTGGCCATATGGAGGGTGGGGCAGTAATTGTCACATGAAGGAGTTGATTAGTCAGTATGAAAGGGGTCATTTTAATGCACAACAAGGACATTTTATATATATAAGTCTTTGGTTTACAACTTACCGATAAAATTGCAGATGGCTTTTTATACGATTAAAGAACTTGACATTAGGAAACAGACAAAAGATGAGGATAACGGGTTATATATTTCAAACTTTTTGTTCTTACTTTGACCACCATGCATGGGATACATGTATGTTCAACTATATTATATTCTAACTCCACTTGCAAGATATTTTTGATATTTTATTAAAGTAATTACATTCCTATCTTTCCATTTTTAATGCTTTGATTTTTTAAACAAATTTTAGCAAAATTAAAGTGATGTTTAACCATAACAAGCATGGTGTCATTTTTTTAAAATTTCATATTTCTTTATATATCATATTTCTTTTATATATCTGTTAAAAAAAAAAAAAAAAAAAAAAAAAACGCCTTTTAAGGTACAAGGTCAACGGTCACCACAAACTATCTGATAACATGCATGTCTATTACGAAAGATTTGAGAGTTTATCACGTGATCAAATTTGTAAATAAAACGTGATGACATGGGTGTATATAAGGTTATAATACACGTGTATTTTCGTGTTGACTTGCGTTTTTTTTAACCTTTTTATCTCACCTGAACACGATTTTGGTGATCCTCCACAAAAGTTCCTAAAATTAACTTGATCCATACAGAACTCTAGTTGTCATGGCAACCAACAGAATGTTACTTTAAAAACTACAAAAATCTTCTTCGCTGAAACCAATGTTTAGAATTTAATTTCCTTTGGCAAAAAGGTCATTTCATAGTGCTTTACCGTAATTCCAGGGCAACGCCCCATGATTGATTTTCAAAACTTTATTGAAGGCTTTTTGCTTTTCAGTAAAAAAAACCGCAGCACACTAGCGTGTTTTTCAACAAGCTAAATGATACTGAACTAGTTGTGCACGCACCGCACGTGATTTTCGTTAATTACGCCATACTCTGCTTTACAAAAAAGTTTATGTACACAAACACATCGGGTTATGACGACCAATGTCTAAATCGGTTTAACATTACAAAAACGTGTTTACTTACTTGCTGTGTATGAACATATTAAATGTGTAATCACTTTGCAATTTTTTTTTCCATCAGTATACGTTTTAATGTTGATTGGTCGAATTGCTAACCCTGTGTATTTTTATTTTCGACATAGCCTAACCTCACTTCTGACTTACTAAGAGATGATGATGTAAACTGAGACGAATGAGTATTCTAATGATTTTCACTGGTAAATATTCCTATACTCATGGAAAAAAGTTACGCACCATTGTGTGTTGAGATGATAACTACCTATTTAGCGCTTTATTACAATATATTTACATCACACACTTATTTTGATAGGGAGAGTAGTGCCGTTTAAGGTAAATGCAATGCCTGATAACCGGTGTAGTAATATCAATGTGACCTAATTCTGTATGCAATTATGACGCACATGCGCTCATCGCATTTTCTATCAAAAACATTGCGTAGATAAATAGTACATCTATATTTATTTTCGAAATCTTTTACAGAACAAAAAAAAAACCTACAGTAATATATAAAATAAATAAACGATTCTAGTATATAAAATTATAATAATGAAATCGTAATGAAAGTTCAATCCGGTCCAACAACAGGGTTTGTACAGCTGGCAAAAAGAAAGAGATGAGCTCTGCTTTGTCCTATCTTACTACAGGTAAAAGGGTTGGGCCCGAAGTCATTCAAAGCACATCCAGGACCATTATGGACAAGAAGCTTACAAATCCTCCTGGAGTAGCACCATAGAAATGTCATCATCACCATAAACAATGAACATAATTTCTCACAATTGCATACTTTTCTTCTTTTTCTTTCTGTCATTATACAATAGCAATGGCAAATTATAAAACAAAATTTGAACGACATGTTTAACGTATCGATGTTACAAATGATCTTATTTTCGAGTCTGATAATTAATCACAAATGTCGATGCTTCAAAAGTAAAAGTTCATTTTGTGTCACCTGTTTCGCTAGTGAACAATTTAATAAAATAAAAGAAAAAATACTCAGGAGGTAATACCAGTGTACTAATAAAAATACAATATTCAATAGAAAATACACTAATAAATACTTATTCAACAATATCCACAGCTTAATTTCCATTTGATGAACAATTAAATGCCTCCACGCCGTCTTTGCATCTTCAACCGACGGTTCTAAATCTACTTAAATCTTACTTAAATCTACTCTTTTACCGAGAGGGTAAAATCGCTGACTTTAGCACTCAATCAACCGCTCACCGCGTGGGTTCGAAAACCGGCTGGTCATTCGGATTTTCATGTGAGGAAGCCTTCCGGCTGGCTTGCGGTAGATCGGTGGTTCTACCCGGATGCCTTCGTGCATTCGGGGTCTTCCTCCACCTGTAATTTGCTGGGCGTCGCTATATGATTGAAATATTATCGCAACGACGGTAAACCCCAATACAACAACTACAACAAATAATCATCCTACATCTGTGCTATTTTTTTTATTTTTTACTGTTGTTTTTTTTCGGTGTATTTTATACGCATTTGTTTATACTTTGAGTTAAGCATATATGTTCATGTGTTGAACAACGCCATTGAATAATAAGCGTTTAATCAAATAAACACGTTTACATTTATAAACTACCAATTATCGTTTTCTAATTTAGGTAAAAAAAGTGTGTTGATCATAACCCCAACCATCTTTAATACAACAGCAAACTACATGTTCTGAGGAACTGTTTCCAATTGGTATAGAGTCCACAATATCCTAGACTGAAATAGTCTTTTGGGTAGTTGGAACACAGACAATAAATCAAATCGGCGAGACAGTGACAAAAAAGTTCAGTTGCATTCTTTTAATGATAACGTATGAATGCTCGAAACCTCTCGAACATGAAATGTACATGTTTAACTGAAAAATTAAGTATAATCACCTAATTATAGTACACATTATTTGCTAAGGATCACTACTAGTTCATTGGATATCAGAACTCTCAACTAAGTCAATACAATGATTGAAAAAAGCTACATTTGAAAATTTAAATGCCGCATACAACCAAGTAAACCAACTAAATGCCAACTAAACTAACTAAACTATTTATTATTGATGGTGGTTCAAAATGGTCAAAAACAAATCTATCAAAAAAACAATTAAATAAAAATTCACACAGTGATCCTTACCAAATTTTGAGTAATATTTTGTGACCATCTGGCCGTTAGTTCCATAATTTTCAGACCTCCGTTCCTTATACATTATTTTAACTTGAGACTCAGATCACTTGGACCACTACAATTATCTATGTGATTGTTCTGTATGAGTATTTTTCCACCGGCTCTATGGAGCCTCCGTGGCCGAGAGGATGAATTCGCTGACTTTAACATTCACTCAGCCCTTACCGCGTGGGTTCGAATCCCGGCAGGGTCATTCGGATTTTCATGTGAGGAAGCCTTCCAGCTGGCTTGCGGTAGGTCGGATACCTCCGTGCATTTGGGGTCTTCCTCCACCTGTAATTAGCTGGACGTCGCTTTATGACTGAAATACTGTCGAAGCGACGGTAAACTCAAATAGTCAAGTCAAGTCAAGTTAAGTCAAGTCAAAGGCACTATAACTGTTCTCTGCCTCACGACGATACCACTGATAAAGTTTAGGCATAGGATTTAGTAGATAGGACCGGGATCCGGCTACGTTATACCGAAGTAAAGCTCCCTTGCTTGGCACTCAGTATACATAAGGGTAGTTCTAGGACCGGTTGGTCTGATGTCAGGATAATGTGACAGGGTGTGGTATCATGCCACATGTCTTCGACGTGATACTGCAGTGAGGCAGCAGCATATCTGTTTTAAGTAGATATAGTACTTCGGCTGGAAGTTAAATCCAATAGATAAACAAAGAACAACAACCTTGGACATTTCTTAAGATATTTTAGATGCTTTACACTTTTCACAAGCTAATACAATGGCATTCTCGAAATCACCTCTTTCTGCCCGATGCACAGATAATTATGATGCGAAAGAGCACGATTTCTGACACAGACGGCAAAATTTCAGTCAAAAATCAGTTACCGGTATTTCTGATAGAAAGTAATCCTAAATTTTGAGTACAAAGTCTGTAATGGTAGGTATTTCCTTTATCTGATAAAAAAAAAAATTATTGAATATAGCCCAAAGGATTTCTCCCAAGACATACGGTGACATGAGTTTGTAGTAATCATTTCATCTAGATGAACACAATGCTATTTCATTCTTGATATTGCCGTTGTTGTGTTGGAGTTCATCGTCACTACGACAGTATTGGGTGTATAGAGGCGGGAACTTATCTGAGTGCTTATTTTTAATGCAAATAAATTAATACTACACCCAACAAAATAGTCTGAAAGGGAAATAACAACTGGTTAACGACAAATTAAACGATTTAAATGCTTAGCTCCCGTGTATCATGTATTAGGACGTTTTCTTTTTTTCCCGTTAGAAAACACCTTTCAGATGAATGGACGGGTAGGGTCCAGTGTGGCCATACCACGTGGTATATGACGTCATTTTAAGCTATCGCGTAAAGCATATTTTGCATCGATTCGAAAAAGAAAACTGCTGTAAATAGTTTATTTGTTCATCGATATTAATGGGATATAGCGCATGCAAGCAAAAAAAAAATATGAGCACTACATAAGAATTCTTATGATTCGTTTGTCAGATATTTAGTACATGTCTTTCCAAACATTCAGGAAAACATTATTAGCGATGTGTTTTACGTGTTAGCAAGCAAAATTTCACGAACTCGGAAGGTATTTTCGAATGTTAGGAAAAATTGTACGTGTGACAAAATGAGCTATATATGATTAAGACTGATAAAGAAATAAATATTTAAAGCAGTTTTTTTTTCTTCTGAATCGATTCAAAATATGTTTTACGCGTTAGCTTAAAATGACGTCATATACCACGTGGTATGGCCACACTGGGGTCTATCATCAGCCGGTACCGAGGTTAGGGTGCCTGAATTGCGTTGTGGTAATGCAATTACTTCTCACTACTGGATCACGGGTTCGATTCATGGTCTGGTACGCTAGAGAGTATGGTTGTCGCCCGCCTAACGTGAGTTTTAATCCATAATCCCCCCCCCCCCCCCCAAAAAAAAAATAAATAAAAAAATAATAATAATGCGACTGTAAAAACTTGTTTCAAAGTCGATGTAAAATATATAAAGTTAAAACTTAAATGCCTTGGTATCCCCGAATTTAAGCAGTTTAATTGTCAGTATTTCAGATTGCATTTACAGATTACATGCATTTGTTTGAACATGTGATTGAATCGTAATCTGTAAACAAAAATTACTAAATTTCATAAATGAAATGAAGTGAAACACATATATGTATATGCATATGTTTGACCTTTTTTAATGGTTTTTAGTTTTGTTTTGGGGCAATCAACAATTCGATAATATTTTCGTTCGCGCTATACTGTCGAGTGTCGTTTGGTGTTGCTTCGGATTGTCGTGTGTCGCGGTTCACGATAATAGCTCGACAATATCAGGCGACACTCGACAATGCGACGCGACACTCGACAATTTGAAATGAACCTCGACATTCATTGAGGTAATTCTTGAAAAAAAAAGAAAAAAAAAAAGAACGCAACATTTGCGGGCTATGATGTCGAGTCACATTGCCGTGTGTCTTTTCAAATTATCTTGCATCGCTTTCACAAAACGACACACGACAAACAAGTGGCATTCCATGTAACTGGATTTCGTACATGCACGCAATATCGACTGGCTAGAAAAGAGTGTAGTTTACAGCTTTTTTCATTTAAAAAGTCAATAGCAGTATCAAATCTCAAAACAGTTTCAAATACAATCACGACATTCATTGTAAAACATTCAGAACAAAACAAGTCAATTACTAAACTACAATACAATTAAATATGTATTCGGCTCAACTTTCAAATAAATATTCGACATATAAAATATTCACTTTCTGAAATAATAAAGCTATAAAACAGTATCTGCGTAAATGCTCTAGTACAATACGACCAGTGTAACCAGTATATTCAAGAAACAACACTTTGTCACGGGAGTTTACAGAAATGCGTCCGAAATTATCGGAAAGGCTCGCTGGATATTAATTATGCATACAAAACGGGCAAAAGGTTGCTGATATAAAATGCTTGAACAACATTCTGACATCGACGAAATTGAAAGTTTTATGTAAGAAAGACAGGTCGAATAAAAAAAGACACATCGAGGCCCGTAGTACCAAGGTGTGTTTTTCTAAGACCTATTGGATAATTTGAGGCGTTTTAATAATTAAAACAGTTTTTTTTCTTTTGTTGTAATATATTTGAAATCACAAAATAATCATAAGGAATTGGAGGCATTCATGCTTTTCGTTATTGCAGTATTAGACAATACCCAAGAAACACGAGGAACTGGAACTTTGCATGATTGCCTTATATACATAAGCGTGTCTAATGTCGTTGTAATGATGTCACAGACCCCATCAGCTAAATGTAATTGGGCGAGAAAACGTGCAACCTGTTTGTTGCCTCATTAAATTTCATGACGTTTCGAGCGTTTCCGAATGCGATCGTAGTGTTTCCGACTATGTCAGATAATCTTCGTGTGAACTCGTCATTTAAAAAGTTTTTTTGTTTTTTTTTCAGTTTTGTTCATATAATTTCATCTATTTCAATCTTTTGACTTTTCTGTGAATATAAAGAGCCGCTATATCTTCATTACATTGTTTCGAACTTTTTGTTAGAAGGCATAATTTTTTTTATCGAATACAGTTTTAAAATCCGGAAAAAAGACAGACGCACACAATATAATATCAATACTGTTAAGATAGAATGTAAAAAAACAAAAACGGTGTTTTGACATTAGAATAAATTGCTGACCACAACTCTGAAATATAATTATATACGACACATGTATTTTGTTATATATTGTAACACGCAGTATTGGATGAATATCGTATACAGAATACGCTGAAAATGTTGTAACTTCTCAACATTTAAAATAGTTTCATCGCATCTGCATTAATTTAACGGTCAAATACACCAGAAGCCCAAGCGTACGTTCATACGCGCGGCTATGTGTTTCAAACCTTTACAAATCTAAGTACATAAATCAATGTCTTAAATTTTCACGTCTCACAGAAACGAAGGTGAATTGGTTTTTGATTTGATTACTTTCTGCTTTGTAAATCAAACTGGTACACACTTGTTGCTATAAAAGAAATTAAGTTGCCCGGGACTTATCCAGGATACGAGTGCATGTGTAAGCATGCATTACAATGACCTTGGTGATATTGCAAATACATGTATTGATTTCCATGAATATCTGCAGTGTATAGCTTTTTATCATAAAAAGATAACTGGCTCAAGCATGACAATATTTATCTACACGTACTTTGTTTCTCGAAAGGGGAATTTAAGCGCGCAAAGTTCATTTTGATCAGTAATTCTGTATACTCATGTAATAAATTACTTTAATTTTACAGAATATTCATTTGACACTACCATGAAATTTACTTGCAACTTTATGGTAGTGTTCAATGAATATTATACTCACATTGCAGTTAACTACCAAATGAACAGTTACAAGTATATTCGAAATGAAATGAGTTTAAAACAATTACAAACATACACACGCACACACTGACGCGCCTATTACATGTACGAGAAATACGTGTACTAGAAACAATATAAGATGTTGACAGTGTTGTAGTTGAATTAAGCGACGTTTAATTAGTGATTACAACTACGTAAGATAACTGAAGTATGTCAATAGCATTGCATATCTCGAAAGCCGTATCTACAAACATCTTAAGATCATATGTGCATATCATCCATTTCTGATACATCAAATTCTCAAACCATACACATAATTTTTGAAAGGTAGGGATCAAATTATTTATGAATCTATCATTATGTGCCGTTAAGTAGAAATTCTTTCTGTTAGAGATCATTGATTTGATTTTTTCACTTACGCAAACAAAAAACTTGAAATACTTTGTAAAAAAACGGTCCCGATTTACTTTTAAGGCCAATGATTCCTCCAAAAGCAGTGAATATTCTTCGGACATAAAAGCAAAATGTGTATAACATATTTGTTAAGTGTTGCAATCTGTACATACCCGTTGACGACAACATTACTGCAATGCATAAGTAAGAAAGAATCCTTTACTAAGATCATTCAATTGTTTTCCAACTTACTCACAAGTGCATAAATAAATGAAGTTGCAGATAAACAAATTTTGATTCGGCGACGGTTTTACGAATTCAAAATATTTCTGATAACAGATCGTCTTCGGGAATATTCGGCATTGCAACATATACAAATAAAAGAATATTTTGACATCCATCCAAAACACTAAATTGCGTAATTTAATCAAAATTTTCAATGCGATTAACTGTTACTTTTTTCAGTAGATATTTTTGCACATTATGTACGATTCGTTTTTGTTAAATTTTACGTTTACGAATCACGGGTGCATAAATTGATGACGATGCAGTTAAACAAATTGTGATTTCGGATTCAATATTTACGATTATAGACCGTTTTCGGAAATATTTGTTATTGCAAAATGTAAACAATGAGAGTATTTTGACGTCCATCCAAAGTACTAAATTGCCTAATTTAATCAACATTTTCATTGTGCTTAATTGTTACTTTTCAAAAGCTATTTGCATATCGTATCATTTGTGTTAGTCTACAATATATCAATGCTACTTTATGTTTTCTTTTTACATGACAATTATATCATTATGAAACCTTTAAATAGAGATTGTCAAGAATGTACAACAAAAACAATTGGCGAAACATGTTTCGAAAGGAAAACGTTCCTTTATTCAAGATATATTTCTTAACTTTGAAATATTTAGTTACTTCTGGTCAATAGTTTATCTTTTCCTATTGAACAAAATAACTTTAAAATACATAAAAGGGTAATCAAATAATAGCGTAAATGTACGTAAAAATCCAGGACAATGATATATCGATATTGCACAATAACCCCTGCACGGTCCCGGGAAATCTCCAGAACGAGCACATACATGCTAATCTTTTAAGATAACATGCTCTTCAGTTTGAAGGGGTCAACGATTTTATTCAATTTTGTATCAATTTATTTGACGAAGCGACAATGTATTTTGGACAAGTTTATACAGCCAACCAGTGAATCTTGAAATCAGACGATTCGAAATTTTCGACGTTGAGGTGTGATATCAATGTGCTAGACCATATACACAAAGTGGATATAGTAAATGAGTGATTTCACAAAAAAATAAAGAACAACTCTATATTACTATAATCATACAACTATGTCTGAACAGGCAGACTTGGAAATCATCTTAAAGCGGTTGCATCAATATCTGAAGAAATTCAATGATTCAGAGGACAATCTTCAAAATAATCCAATCAACTACAATTTCATTAAGGAGACGTTTATTAATGAGTTTGATGGATTAATTGATATTCCATGTCATTACAAATATTCTACAGAAGCGGATAAATTATTTAATATTTTGAATCGTGATAAATCCAATAAAAAATCTCTTCTGATTAGAGCAATGTCTCTTCCGTTGAGGGAAAACTCAAAGGCAGATAAAGCCAGAGATGCCATAGTTGTACACATGGTTCAGAAATGTCCCTATCTTATACTTAAAGACTGTCGTCATGATGGATATGAGGGATTGACTGCCCTTCACTTGGCCATTCTTCAGGATAAGACGGCAGGCACATTTCATGAAAGTATCACCTATAAAATGTTGACGGCAATTGAAGAGGAAAAAAGTGTTGGTAAAGAAAAACTTGCATTTCATGGTAGAATTGCTAAGGGGAGAAAGTTCAGGGGCACAAGAATGGGTGCCGGTACTTTATTGGGTGTGGCAGCTTTATCTGGAAACAAGGCGGTTTTTGATGAGCTGATCTCTTCTGTTAATTTTACCGAAACCAATTCGCACGACGAAAATGTTTTGCATTCACTCATAAAGCACTCTGGAAGTAATGATGACAAGAAGCACAAGATAAAACAACTGAATATGATCCGACATGTTCTGCGGAAAGCACAAGAAAAAGAAAAAGCTGAACCGCTATTGCTACAAATGAATCTGGACTCCATGACACCCTTGCAGTTGGCTGCAGAACTAGAGGAATTTGAGATATTTGAGTTTTTAATGAACCACAGGGTATGATTTCATGATTTTTACAAGTTTTCAATCGTTTAATGCATATCTAGATAAAGCAATAATGATCTTTCCCTCAATCTTAGCTACCATTTATTGGGTTTTCTGTTTCTTTTTGGGTTTTCGCATCGCATTGCGAAAACCCTTTGTTCTTGTTTTGTTTCTTTTTTTTTCTAACCATTTTTTTTTTAACGGCATAGCTCCGAGGTGAGAAAAGCCACATCTATGAATCTTTTATCAGTAATAACCACGTATTTGAAGATGATCCTAACGTCGAGAAAATTTTCATTTTTGTTTTGATTTTCCCGCCAGGGAGCGTTTTATATGAAAATGTTTAATAAGCAATATCTCAATTATATGAGGTCCGATTCAAATGCGTTTTTTTTTTTTTGCATAATGTTCCTTGTAAATAGCCCAGTAAAATTTGATAGGTTCCAAAAATTTGCGTATATAAAACTTTCGTGCTACAGGAGGTTGAATGTTCGAATCTCGCAAAAACTGTGATATAAGGGTAGGTCTACGAAAAACCTACCCATTTTATTCAGAGATGAGATAGAAGAATTGTGTTTGTTGCATATGATCTGCAAGACATATACGCACAAAATATATGGGGTGGCGAATTCGGGAAATGCATGGTTTGTCCACAGTACGCGGTCAAACTTAACCAATATTTTAGAAAAATCAACATTTTAAAAGCATGACTTTTAAGGTTATTTGCAGCTCCTGGCTTTATTTTTTGTTCAATCTTCATCATTATTTCACTGATTTTGCATTTTTATAATACAAATAAAACCATAGAAATAAAACAGCGAAGAATGCAAAGGTCAAGGATATACCATTTATTGTTATTTTTATTGGCATAAAATAGCTCTAAATCTAAAAATATTTTATAGAAAGTATATGAACAAAAGTTTTAGTTTGTGAAGAGAAATTTCTATTGCTGTTTAGTTTTTGAAGATCGAACTTTATTTGATCAAATTACCACAGTCCAAAGTTTGATCCTTTTATCAAACTAGTGTAAATCCGTATGTTTCCTCTTTTTTGCAGCTCCTGACCTTATTTTTTCTTCAATCTTCATCAGTTTTTTCACTGTTCATGCATTTAAATAATACAAATAAACTCATAGTAAATAACGATGAAAATATGCAAATGTCAAGGCCATAATACCGATTATTGTTATTTTTATCGGCACGAAATAGCTTCAAATCTAAAAATATTTTATAGAAAGTATATGAACAAAAGTATTAGTTTGTGAAGAGATCTTTCCATTGGTGTTTAGTCTTTGAAGATCCAACTTCATTTGGTCTTTTGACGGTACTCCAAAGTTTGATTCTTTATCGAAAAAAAACGTAAATCAGTTTGTTAGATCAAAATTGGGACATCTAAGAACAGATCAGATAATTCAACCAATGCATATTGCATACATAATTGAGCTATTTGGTTCATTTCTAGGTACCCAATGGAAGAAATATTCATCAATATTCTCATTTTACCGCTAGGGGGCTCTATACTCAAATCACTTTTTTGGTGATACCTAAAAAAGTTCAAGTCTGATTCAAATGCGGTTTTCAGCGTTTTGTTTCTTGTTGAGAGCTGCATAGAATATGATTGTTTTCAAAGTATCAGGTAGTGAAACTATTTTCGCTACAAGAGGTTGAATGTTCGAACCTCTTAAAAAGTTATATTATTCTAGATAAGATAGATGTATTATATTTGCATTATTTAATTTGCTAAACATATATACAGAGAATATTTGGGAAAGCGAGTTAAGGGTATGTATTGTTTGTCAACAGCATGCGGCAAACTTCACTAATTGGATGAATTACAATTTCAAAAACATGAGTTTTTAGTGTGTGTGTGTGTGTGTGTGTGTGTGTGTGTGTCTTTGTTCAAGCTTCATCATTTTCTCCACTGGTTGTGTAGTTTTATGATACAAAGATTCTCATAAATAAAAAATTAAACAGTATTTTCACTGGTCAAGTTTATATAACGATAATTGCCATTTTCTTCAGCTCAAAATAGATCCAAATCTAAAATATTTTATGGAGAATATATGAACAAAAAATTAGTTTGTGAAGAGATCTTTGTAGTTGTGTTTAGATTTTGAAGATCGGTCTTCATTTGGCAGCAGCACAAAGTTTGGTCCTTTATCGAAAAATTGTAAATAAATTTTAGTTCAAACTCGCGATTTCTTGCGTGTTCATTCTCTAAGCAATCACTTTTAAACTTAACCACAGTGTTCTTTCCTAAATTCGGGCAAGAAGGTTAACCAATGTTTTCAGCCTATTATATATTGAGTTTTCCCCCATGAATATTAAAAAAAAAAAGAAGAAGAAAAAAAAATATCGCACTTCATTTCTTATCTTCAAACTTTATATTTTCATTTTTTAACACACTCTCTCGATCAAATTCGATTAAGGCTGTTATCATCAAATGAGGTCAGGAGATATCCCTTTGTAATATAGTACACGATTGTTTTGTATTAAGTATCTTCTTTTTCCAAACTTTCTGACAACGTATTTCACTTTTATATGTTAATAATGTTCGACTAAAGTTAACATCAATCAATTATGTCTGCAGTTGAAACCAGTACTCTTACTAGTCAAGTTAAAAGCGAAAACCGAGATGCCGCTTTGCAGTTCTAGTTCCGATTATTATTCATTTTCCAAATTCATTTAAGCTTTCCCATTCAATTAAATGACATTTTGCTCTTAACATGAAACACCCCTACAACATTGATATTTTCCCTATTGACATAACTGCATGTTAAAATAACAGTTTCGAGAAATGATCACCTAAATTTGAATCCCATTTGATTGCAAACCCTTAAAGATATCACAATGAATGTATGATCCGGATAATGTCGATCACTATCTTTTTTGTAGTTATTAGCCTTTGTTCCAATATTTTTCTAATCCAGCGATGAATACATGCAACATCTTTCGAATAAAACAAAATTATCAAATTGTAAATAATATGAATAATTATTTCAAATCGATATGGACGAATATACTGTTAGAAGTGTTTCTGATAACAAGAATCTATATCAAGAATTGTGATAATATTAAGCGAAATAATTGTATAGATTTGTATATTCGTCAATGTTCGTGTATATTCATTTATAGAAGCTGTCATAAGTCACAAACCAATCATATTTCGTCTATGTTTTTAGCATATTTGATATAGATAAATTTAACCATAAAAAACATAGAACATATTAACATGCGCTTTTGTTTAGGACAAACATGTTTTCGCCTATCATATTTGTTACACATGCAAGAATTTTATCAGATATAAATGCAAAATATGTCAAAACAAAAGATAAGAGAATAATATACATGTTATTAACATAAAAACAACAACAACAGAACAATATGCCTTAAACAAACATGCAATTGTGGGAACCAGTAAAATTATTTATATTTAGTCGTATACCACTTTGCATTTTGAAAAGTCTATTGTAAAGTTTGCTTTTCGTTTTGATATGTAATGTATTTATAGAAAAACAGTTTTAACATTTATAATCTTTATTGAAAATACGCTTTTCTAGTAAATTGCTATAGAGTTTGATTTTACCGCACGTATCTCCATTGATCATTACATTCTTTTTCCAACTTTTCTTTTTCATGAAATATGTAATGATCTCTTTGACAGATGTACCGCCACGTGAATTTAAACGACGGGCTCATGGATTTGAGCGAATACGACATCACAGACATAGTGGCAGATCCGATACCGGAAAAAAAGGAATTTACATCTCCTGCAGAAATCATCAAATTAACAAGAGAAAAAATCAAAGAAAGGGACTGTCAAAAGTCGGTTTTGTCAATCATAGGAAACTCGCATTCTCCCAACTCTGCTTGTAAATTTGTCGGCCTAACACCAGTGAGAATGGTCATCTTTCTGAAATGGAGGAAATACCATGTGGCTTTTTACATATGGGCAGTTTTTCATTTGATTTCAATGGTTTCTTTAATGGTTGGAGGTAACTTCCGCCAAGTATCGGATAAAAACCAAGCAGAATTTCACCCGAAACATCTGTTTTCCAGTTGGTTGATTGGCTTCTGTGCAGTGGTACAGTTGATAAATGCTTTGGTGTACGTCTTCCTTCTTCTCTACATGGTAGGTCTGATGTTAAAGGATGGCTGGGATAAAAGACAGGCATATTCATCTAGTCAGAATTCAGTGTTTGACAAAGTGAGCCATCCGTATTCAAACGCACAGTTTGCATTTCTATTTCCCATATTTGGGATCTGTCTTCTACTTGATTTTACTCTTGCATTAATAAATATGAAGGACTATGACAACGTCTTACTCCCGTTTGCTATAATTATCGGATGTTATCTCTTTCTCTACTTTTTGCAAGTAATAAAAATATTCAGTGTTTTCACCGTTCTCATACAAAGAATTGTGCCAGATCTGCTCCGCTTTCTCTTTGTCATGTCCATTCTTCTGGTGGGCTTCTCAATGGCGATGTTTATGGTCATGCAAGGTGCCAACACAGACGACGATTCCTTCGACAATTATGGAACAACCTTAATGACCATGCTACAGGTCATGCTGGGTATCGGCGAAATCAGTTCCATATTTTCGGCGCGAAAACCTATTGCAGCCATTTTTGTTTTCGTACTATTTGTAATTTTCACAACAATATTGCTTCTGAACGCATTGATCGCCATCATGTCCAACACTTGTGGCACAATTACTTCTTCAAGTGTCGAATTTAACCACAATGAACACTATTTTCTTCAGAGGTTGTCCGTTATTCTGCAAATCGAAGATTACATTCCAATAAAGTTTTATGGATCAGTCGGAACAAAGTCGCAAGATGGGAAACGACTTTTACTGAAATATGAAATTGACGAGTCGGACGCCATTGATCACAAGTATTCACCAACTCGGCCATCAAACAAGAAAACGCACAAGACAGCTGTCGAACCACATAATGAACCAACAAATACAACAGTCGACTTCAATCTGAGTGTGTCTAAAACACAACATACAATGGAAGATGAAAGCAATTTAGAAAACATGGAAACAATAACACTTGAACGCAAGTAATAGCAGATAATTTTGAAAAAACTGCAAGGACAAGATCACAAATAGTTTTGAAAATATATACAGCACAGTACGAATTCTTGATTATCTTGCATGTGTGCAAAAGGATAGTGCCGTAACAGATATCATCAATGATAGATAAATGTTTGGTAAATACAAAGATTACATGATCATATTGTGAAATTCATTGAGAAGAATAACTACTGAAAGGGAGATAAACACTATGTAGGACTTAAACGCGATGCTAGTGGATTTTTTAAATAATGCAGATGTATTATTTAATGAATATTAAAATAATGTGCAAAGATAGGTTTTAGAGATGAAAATATCACACTAGGGGTTAACCACCCCACCCACTCTCTCACACACTGAGATGTTTCTGTTGATAATGAATGTTTACGTCCAACGAAAAGTCATATGGTTATTTTTGTTTCTTTTATAGTTTTGCACACTAGGTTTGTGTATGAGATGATAATACGAGAAGTAATGTAAAAAGGTAAAATAAAGTTTTTGTGACACAATCCCCCGTACATTAAATGGAATATTGCACAGTTTTAACATAATATGTTAATTGCAGTCCAACAATAATATATATCCCTCAGTGTTTACATACGACAATTATATAGATTCCAAGATTTTCTTGGGTATAGCCTATAATTTCAGCAAAGGAAATCATAACTGCTTTCAGGTTCCCATGCGTTTTTGGTGGTGTCAAACATCATGATTAAGGGAAAATGTTGAACGTATGAGAAATGCCTCTAACTATCCAATATCATCTCGGTTCTACGGGCCTTAATGTGTGTTTCTATGAAATATTGGACAAGTTATGGCCTTTCTCCCGTAACAGGGTATCGATACCCTTAAAAGATACGCGTAACTTCTTTCCATAATGGGTAGTTACATTGTATATACTACTGATAAAAATATAGATTGTTTTCAGTAGCAGAAAATGTAGATGATACTTATTCACTTCATACTCGGAATGTTTAGTATTTGGGAAGGGACTAAGCTTATTGTTTTATAGGATATGGCGAATATCAAGCTACAGGACTGGTATCCAAACTTAAAGGATCGGTAAAGATACTTTACCCAAAGAGGTAAAGGACGTATTGATAGTAAATAGGTGACTATGGCCACCTCACCATGGAGACCTACTTCCTACAAGCTTCAATGTCGGTAAACAGATTTTACAATGGCATTGTGAAACAAACATTAATGGTCTTTCTAGATATTTCCGCCGAAATCAGCGTGCCAGTGTTTTGATATCATATGCTTCGTTTAATTTAAGTGTTTTCTTTTTTGAGTGATTTATCTTTGAAAGACAGCTTTTGATAACTTAACCAGATTGTCTTTGCTCTCTCTAAAATGACTTCCATATTATTACGTTATATTCCATCTAAATATATATTACATATATATGAATAAAAATCGGTGTTATTTTTTGACCTTTCTTTCATATATTCACAGTATGCTTTAAACAGATGTATGGTATATTCTATGACGTCTTACACCGTTTTGTAATATCCAATCATTCTAGTTGTTTTATCCGAACTTATGTACACTTGAATTCTGACTAAACTAAGTTTCCGTTATAATTTGACTATTTATTTTGTTCGTATTTTAATGATATAATGAAACCTCCAAGAACTCTACCTATCAAGCGAAATTTTGTTTTAGCTCACAAGAGCCCAACGGGCTCAAGGTGAGTTATGTGGTCACCTGGCGTCTGTCGTGCGCCGTTTGTCGTCAACAATTTAAACGACATCTCCCTGAAGCAACTTTGTAAAAGTTGATGAAACTTGACTTACATGATACTAGGTTGAGTTTTCACAAATGTAGTTAAAATATCATTGATCTATGCAGAACTTTGGTTTCCCATGGCAACCATCATATTTTTATTTTTAAAATTAAAAACAAATGTTTATCTTGTATCTTGAAACCAATGATCACAATTTAATTTCATTTGGCACAAAAAGTCACTTTATGGCCCTTTATCATAATTGTTAAAATTAGGTTAATTACTTTGAGAAATGTGGCCCTAAGGAGGTTGGCTCATTTCCAATTTCCTTTTTCTGAGAAGAAAAAAGCAATAATCATAATTCAATTTCAACAGGCACACTTGGTCTATTCAGGGTCCTCGCTTAGCTTACTTTCCTTATATACTCTACATTGAATGTTTTTAAAAATATATTCTTTAAAATGAATTATCACAATTTAATGTCATTTAACACAAATGGTCATAGTCATTTCCCATAATTGCCAAACGAAATTTGGTCCCATGAAAAAAGGCTCCCTGGGGAATCGTTTCAAAGTGTTTAATTCGTTATCAACGCTAGGCCAGCAGTTTATGCTACTTGTTAGCTGATTTGGTGAAAGGCTTTTTATACGCTTGTGTATTGAAAAGCATATCTCATGTTGTCTAATAATCATAAAATTTATGAGCTTATGTTGTAAATACGCCAACCAGGGGATGGTCTGAAATTCCCGTACTTTTTTGCTCTACCTTAAATACCTTTGGATATTTTTGCAATCCATGAAGTATAATTACTGCTAAGGTACCGATTTATCGATACCGATAAATTCAAAGCCGCCCAGTTTCTCATAATTATACCCCGCAATAAAGTTAGTGGATATACTGGAATCGGCTTGTTCGTCCCTCTATCTTTTTGTCTGCCTGTCTGTAAACATAATCTCGTCCGCTCTTCATATTAAAAAAATCCCTGGCATGATTTTGATTAAGCGTCACATGACTGATTTGTATCAAGTCTAGTTGTGCATATCGTCAGCACATTTAGGTCGGATGAATTTACACAGAATTATGGCCCGTGTGTACTTTTGACGAAATCTTGTTCAAACTTCATCTTAATAACCCTTGGCTTGAAATTAATAAAACTTCACAGGATTGGTCAGTATCAATTCTTGTTGTGCAAATGGTCGGTTTGTTTGTGTCAGATGAATTATCACAGAGTTTTGGCCCTTTTGTATATTTGACGAAATCTTGTCTGGACTTAACTCATGGCTTGCATTTGATTAACCTGCATAGGGTTGATAAGTATCAAGTCTAGTTTTGTATGGCATATGTGGGTTCGGGTGAGCTGATTTATCGCATAGTCGTGTTCCTTTTGTATTTAAAGCTGTATATATAGTTTTATATGTCCGCAAAAAAAAAACTGACTTGAATTGGATGAAACTTGATACGATTGAGCAATACCAATTGTAGTTGTTGATAATATCACCATGATTTGACAGTTTTATCACAGAGTTTTGGCACTTAGTGAAAATGATTTTTTTGGAATATAACTTGAAATAACTAATTAATTTACTTGAAACTTCAAGTTTTGATAGACAGCGAGTAGTTGAAGTACCATTTCCAAGAACCGTAATTCCTCATGAGTTTTCTTATCTCCCTTTACTTTTAAAAATTATCTTATGATTGTATGCAGGTAATCTTCGGTGATATGGCATATGCCTTCTTTTCTGTGACAAAGTAGTATTAGGTGATTCCAGCACATTCACTGATAGTTCTAGTTGTTTCCAGCATTTATTTTAATTAACAAAGAAATAAAACATTGCAAAGACAAGATGTGGACTGTATGGAGGGTGAGGCAACAATTGTCAAAGAAGGAGTTGTTAAGTCAGTTATTCACTTCGGACAAAATAAAGAGACTAGTACTCAGGCCGAACGCACGTGCACCAAGTGTCACCAGAATGGACACCGGTTTCAAGAATGTCAAAACGACTGGGTATGTATCGGTTGTAAGAAATCGGGACACAAGCAAACCGACTGTCCTCACAACTATTTCACAGGCTCTGAATCGGTTTGAGACTCAGACACAGACGGATCGAGTGACGTTGCACAGGGTGAAGGTCCCAAGCGGGGAACCAGTACTAGGAAAACACGTACATCGAAACCAACCAAAAAGGGCCGATCCTCGAGAAACTCAAGTAGAGATGTGGGTCAAAGATTACTAGACAGCTTTATCAACGTGGTCGGAAAAGACAATAATCACGAGACTCCAAACAAAACAAAAGGAGCCAACTCGCAAAACCGCTCCCCTCCAACGCCGGTGGATGTCCTGCATGACAGAGCAAATGAAAACAAGAAAAAGAAAAACAACTAAGATTATGTCAGAAAATAAACACTACTTTGAACGTAACTATGATTATGTTGTGTTATAAACAGAAAGTATAATTATTTTGCATAGAGATACAATATATAGAAAAATGTTTTGACATTAAAACAAAATACAATACTTATGAACAATTTGATATTTTCATCCTGCATATAACGTATAGTAAAAGCCGTGAACAGAATCATGAAAAAATCAAAATATTTATTTATTCAATCTGTATATATGAAAATTTTGCATGCGTGTTTATTTATACATATGTACGTGTATATGCTTATATATGTGCATATGATTAAATTATTCTATGACTAAAAAAAAGCACTATCTTTATGTATTTGAACTGTAAGTATCAGTAAATTTATAAAATTCAAAATAATCCATGTTCATTATTTTATGGCATTCCCACAATTTCATGAGTAACCTATGCAAATGTGGGTGCTGATTTGTATATATGTATGCGTACGAAGCAGCAAGTTATACTTATTATGAAACGCCCAGGGATTAAGGGATAAGCACAAACGATTAAGACTCAAAGAATGGCTTAAACATCAAATGGCTTAAACATCAAAAGGCTGATATTGCCTTTATGCAAGAAACTCACTTCACACCAAATCTACTAACTACTCTAACTTTTGAATTTATCGATTGGGAGATTTTCCATTCTTTTGGACAAAACAATAGTAAAGGTTGCTCGATTTTTAGCTCGACTTTTCGAAGAAAATGAGAGCTTATACTGTCACTCGGGCGTCGGCGTCGGCGTCAGAGTCGGCGTCGGCGTTGCAACACAAGGTTAAAGTTTTTTTCAAACATCAATAACTTAAATACTATCAAAGGTATTCCACCCAAACTTAAAATACTTATTCACCATCATCACTTCTACCTTACTTCTAAGGCCCACAACCCTGGCTATCCTATTTTTGGAGTTATGCCCCTTTCATACTTACAAAACAGCCAAAATCAAGGTTAAAGTTTTTACAAAGTTGTATATCTTCAATACTATCTAAGGTATTCAACTGAAACTTCAAGTACATATTCACCATCATTACCTATACCTTACTAACAAGGCCCATAACTCTTGCTGTACTACTTCTTAAGTTATGCCACTTTCATACTTAGAAAACAGTCAAAATCATGGTAATTTTTTTACATAGTTGTACTATCACATGTATTTGACTGAAACTTCAAGTAACCCTGGCTGTACTACTTCTTGAATTATGCCCCTTTCATACTTAGAAAACTGCCGAAATCATGGTTAATTTTTTTACAAAGTTGTATATTTTCAATACTATCACAGGTATTCCACCATAACTGGAATACTTATTTATTGTTTACCAACACTACCTCAACTTTATTGGCAGGGCCCATAATCCTATATGCAGTGTATTTTCAATTTTACCCTTTTATACTTAGATATTTTTTGGCTGTATTTACAAGTAGCAAATAGGTTGGGCAACAACCTCTAATAACATCAAAGATTGGCCCTTTCTTTAATGGCGTTAGTATGTTTTGTTTTGCAGTTGGTGAATCAGCAGACCACATTCTCAAATTGATTCTCCATGCTAATTTCACCAATTACAATTTCAGATTTTAGCACTGGAGTTGGCGGATCAGCACACCACATTCTCAAATTGATTCTGCATGCTAATTTCACCAATTAAAAATGTCATATTTGTTTATTGGAGGTGATAGAATAATTTCTACTATAACTAGAACATATTATCATTGATATGTACCATACTATTAAAATCCATAAAACTGTGTCTTAGCAACTGAGAAAAGTCGAGCGCGCTGTCTTATGGACAGCTCTTGTTATATTAAAGAGTTATTGGTCAACACAGTGATGTTAACGGTTGTTAATTTTTTTTAAATAAAGAAATCTCTGAAAATATATACACCTTAGTAAATGTGTATGTCCCAAATGATATTAAATCTAGAAATGTTTTCTATATAAACATCTCAGATGTAGTTGCTAATACTTGTCAGGGAATGAAAATAATAGCAGCGGATCATAATGATATCTTAAATAATAATGACAGAATTTCCAATGCATTATGTAATAGGCAAATACCAGTTAATAGTTTAAAAAATGATAAAAATTCATAGTCTAGATGATGTTTGGAGAATACTTAATTAAGATAGACCACATTTTACATGGAGAAGAAATAATGGCATTGAGAAAAGAAGAACTGATTTTTGGCTTGTAGAAAAAACTCTCCTACCCCAAATTTATTCATCAGACATAGGACCTGCAGTTAACCAAAGCACAGACCGCATGGCTGTCTCTCTTGAAATTAAAACTCCACAAAACAGAGGATCTGGTTTTTGGAAATTAAATAATTCTCTTTTAGAAAACACCATATATATAGACAAAATAGAAAAAATCGTAGAACCAATTGCTTAACTAAATATTAACAAACAAACAAAATGGGAGTTATGTAAAATAGAAATTTGGGAGTGTTCTATATCTTTTTCCAAAACACTATCCAGGTAGAGAAATTACCAGTTACAAAAACTAGAAAGAGAACTAAAAGAACTTTATGTAAAA
This sequence comes from Solen grandis, assembly GCA_021229015.1. Taxonomy (NCBI): domain Eukaryota; kingdom Metazoa; phylum Mollusca; class Bivalvia; order Adapedonta; family Solenidae; genus Solen; species Solen grandis. The sequence continues at coordinate 58,107,825 of CM037788.1, read as the reverse complement.
GTAGATGAAAATAGTAATTGTACTATAATGCAAAAAAAAAATAAACATATTGAAGCACACATACAGAAGATTTATAATATTAAATCTAAAGGGGCGCAAATACGGGCGAGTGTTCACTTAATTGAAGAAAATAAAAATAATACAAAATCGAGACAAAATAGAAAAAGGCATAAGTTCTCTCAAGGAAGGCGATAAAACAATTATATCAAGTAACGAAATACTAACAGCAGAAGTGAATTTTTATAAACAACTATATATGTCAAGTAACATATCGGGAGAATCAATAGAAACCATATTTTAACGATATAAGGCTTGAAAAAAACATTAAATGAAAAGATGTCCGCATCATGTGAAGGTCTATTTACAGTAGAGGAAGTTTTCAATGCGCTTAAAGAGATGAAAATAAATAAAAGTCCCGGTATCGATGGACTTACTGTTGAATTTTATAAGAAATTTTGGTATATTTTAGGTAATATTGTTACTGCGTCTTTAAATGAAGGTTACAGGAACGGTGAACTGTCATATTCATAAAAACAAAGTATTTTGTCTTTAATATATAAAAGAGGGGACCCAGAAAAAAATAGAAAACTGGAGGCCAATATCACTTCTTAATATAGATTATAGTTAGCTGCAAGAGTTCTCTCAATACGTCTACAAGCTGTTCTACCATATATTATTAATCATGATCAACAAGGCTATATCAAAAATAGAAATATAGTAGAACCTCGACAAACCGAACATCGTTAAACCGAATTCCTCAACATTTCGAAGTTTTTTTTCGGTCCCGATTTTTCCCCTTCTTATTTTAACTAAAAATAAAATGTTTAATCCGAATTTCGCTATTTCGATTTTTTCGCTATTTCGAAGTTAAATCCCGGTCCCGAGTTTACTATTTATACCTATTTTTCAATTTTTATTTCGAAGTCAATTTTCGTACATTTTCGAAGACATATCGCCCTTAACTTCAATCGTACACGGGTCAGTTTATTTTGCGGCGTCACTGGAATGATGGCTCAAATAAGTTTTTCGCCCCTTTTTAAAAGGTTGGGATTATCAGCACGTGTCTGACCGGAAATTATTGATTACTTCTAATCGATGTCAGAAAGGTTGAGTAACAGACACGCGTCAGCAGATAAACCCAGATGTCAGATCTTGAGTAATTGTTTTTTATGTGAATATAAATTTAGTCAGCAGAGATTAGTCATCAATTGTATCTCTGTCGTCTCTGCACACTTACGTCCGAAAGAATTATTGTCCCCAAGATAATTCCTCACAATTGTCAATGTCAGAACAATCCAGTGAAATACCCGGTGTGTCCGGGGGGAATAACTGGGTTTGTCTCAACCCTATCCGCTGTCGAGCAATCTAGAGAAGGGCCCGGTAACCAAACCGGAAGGATATCTGGATCGGCATAAGGACGGAAGTTTGCGGCCATCCAGGAAGTCGAGAGGGGAATTAAATCAAAAAAGCAAATTGCCGAAGAGTTTGGGGTACCACCAAATACGCTATCAGCTTGGTTGAAACAGAAAGACGAAATTACTGTTGAACTGTTTTGTTTTCTTATTATTTCCATACGTATTTGCATACCAATAATTGTATGTGTTTGTATTTCCGTGAAGACCCTCTTACGTACAGGATCCGTTTTTCATTTCATACGTACCAGTAGTTTTTACGACGTATTGATTTTCACGATACTCACCGGTAATGATAACGCAAACATACATGCACACAAACCGAAATTTATCATTGGATTTTTAATCCGAATTATCATTATTTCGAAGTTTTCAGCCCGGTCCCTATGACTTCGGATTATCAGACAGATTCAAGATTTAATTGACTACGCAAATATCTATAATATGAAAGGTATTATTTTATTTTTAGATTTTAAAAAAGCATTTGATACTGTCAAATGGCTATTTATGTTTTCTACTTTGGAACATTTTGGTTTTAAGTATTCTTTTGTTTAATGGGTTAAAACTTTATATACGAATGCTTCCTCGCGAATATCTAATAAGGGCTGGATTTCTGAAACATTTGGAATATCTCGTGGCATTCGTTTAGGCTGTCCGCATACTGCTCTTCAGTTCATTCTAGTCGCAGAAATATTGGCAAATAAACTTAGACAAAGTGAAGAGAATCATGGTATAACTATCAAAGATACAACCTTCAAATTAACACAACTAGCTGACGATACAATTCTTTTTCTAAAAGACTCTCGTGAAATACCAACGGTTCTGTCTATTAAAAACGTTTTTGGTAGACATTCAGGTCTGGAATTAAACATTTAAAAAACACAGGGATTGTTGATAGGAAAATAAAAATCAGAAAAAATAGAAAATAATCATAACAGTAAATTAACTACAGAAACAATAAAATCACTAGGCGTATACTTTGGAAACAATTTTGTACAATGTCAATCACTCAACTGGAACGAAAAAATTGAAAAAGCAAAAAACGCACTAATATCATGGGGAAAAAGAAAATTTATTTTGTTTGGTTTCACCATTTTATAAATATTTACTTCAAACCTGGATAAAGTTAAAAAATATTAAACAAAAGACTACAAATTAATATAATTTTCATACGGTTAGAACTCAAAATATATGGGGAAATAAATTAATCAAGCACAAAGGTAAATGTTTATTACTTACACACTGGATACAGTCAGGGCTTATCTTTATAAATGATATATTGTCAGCAAAAGGAGAAATCAAAGCAAATACAATACTACAAAAATTAAAAATAAAGAATAACTGGCTTTCAGAACTGACAATATTGGTTAGTTATAATAAAAAAGGAAGAATCAATAAATATCAAAATTAATACAAGATCTTCTGTGGCTCCCAAAGTGCAAACATTTCTGGAAATGAGTAATAGGGATATCTATGAAACTTATATAAATAAAAAATTTGTTAAACCACAAAAATTGGGAGAGACAATTTAATAAAAAAGTTAATTGGAAATCATGGTATTTCATTCTACATAAATTAATTCCTGATAACACAGTTAAACAGTTTAAGTATAAAGCTCTTCACAATCCCACTTCAACAAATCTTAATTTATTTAACTTGAAGATGATAGATTCTCCATTTTGTATTTTTTGTAAGGAAATAGAAGATTATGACCATTTCTTCATTTCATGCCGATATCTTAAACAGTTCTGGTATACAATTAACAAAATATTTTAAAGATGTGGCATAATAAACCAATGAATACTTTGGAAAACATTATTGTAGGCTATAAAATAGATTCAAGTGAATATAACTTAGTAAATACTATACTGTGTCAAATTGGATATTGCATATATCGAAATTATTTCATTCGTGAAAGAAGAAACAAATTTAATAACATTTTAGATTATTTACACCAATATTGAATTGTTCTTAAATCATTCTATAAAGAAAAATTTAAATACCGCTTTTGTGAAGTCATTTATGTCACATATAGTATAACATTATACATCGTATATATGTTTTTGGTAATATCTTTTATTTTCATTTTTTAACAAAATGTTTGTAAGGTATATGGGGGATGGCTCTCCGACCCCCTTATATCTAGGACGGAGATAATAAATGGGTCACCTCTGAGTGACTGAAAAAAAAGTCAGTATGAAAGGGATCATTGTAATGCACAACAAGGACATTTTTCTTGGCTTGCCTAGGTAAGTTTTTCTTTGATTTTTCTTTTTTCGAAACTACTTCTGACTAGTGTCTAGCTGACACAGATTGACATTTTGACTTGAGATAGTATTATTCCACATGAATCCCACACAGAAACCAGCATAATTTAGCCAGCAGATAAAATAGCTTAAACTACTTTGTGGATGAAGGGAACTAGCTAGTTTCTACTGCTTTGACCTAGATTTTGTTTCAGGTTCAGCATTATGAGCCCATATTTTATCTTTAGAGATATTGTTTATAGTGGCTATCTCACCTGGGTCTTCTAATTTTTGCCAAGATGTCAGTACGAGTCTATATGGGGTAAAAGCTTAACAACTTCCCGATAATATTGCCGATATCTTTTTATATGATTAAAGTACTTCATATATGCAAACAGACAAAAGATGTGGATAATGGTTATATATTTCAAACTTCTTTTTCTTAGTTTGACCACTAATACATGTGATATGTTCAACAATTTAATATTCTTTCTCTTGTTGTAAAACGTTAACACATTAAACCTGTGCATACGTTTTAAGATTTTAGCATACCTGATTTTAGAGCAAAAATGTCAAGGGCAGATTTTCCATTTTAAAGTAGCTTTTATCAAACCAATCCACGCTTATCTTATGTTCCCAGTGGTCAGATAAAGTTTTCCCACTTAAGGCGGCAGCTCAGTTGTTGAATTGAACAAGGTCCACGGTTATCGCAAAATATCTATTTACAGCATGTCTCTTACGAAAGGACATGCGAGTATATGACATTCGTATCTGATAGGTGCTCACATTGGTGTTTGTTTTCGTGTTAAAGTGCGTGTTTGTTTGTTTTTTACTTTAAATGTTTATTTCTTTTTTTAAGCATGGTTCTACGAATGTACGTATCAACCAAAGTCCCTTTGATACAGGCCATTCGGAATCTTATGTCATCGATTTTTCAGTACAAACATTTCCCGGGATTTTGAGGTTTTACAAGTATCTGAATGCAAAAGGGGGTGGGGAGGGGGCATTAAGAAAAACACCACCTTCTTTATAGAATGCAAAGCAGTTAACACACCAGAATCAGCATTTTGTTGTTGTAGTTGTGGTTTAGGTGGCCTGCAGATTCGAAGAGCGACATCACGATAGCCTTACAGAATTCAGTATTTTTTTAGAAAATGAGCAGCGTGCTGTGTCACGTCCAGTAGTGCCATGTGTTAATGGTTATCTGCACATTAAAACCTAAGATCAGATCGAAAAAACAATTCAGGGAAAACATCAATAGAGCCATACCTGTCATTATGTGGATACTCTGTATTATCACTGAGAAGAGGAAATGAATGTTTGTTTAAGATAAAGAACGTATTTTAGAGACGGATGCTTTACGCTCAATATGATAAATGTGGTATGTTAACATGCCACTGTTAATGGCATGATGCTGCAATACAGAAGCAACTTATCATAACACCCTGTTGTTGAATGAACAGGTGCACTATTTGAGTTTACCGTCGCTTCGACAGTATTTCAGTCATTTAGCGACGTCCAGCTAATCACAGGTGGAGGAAAACTCCGAATGCACGGAGGCATGTTATCGACTACTAGGGGGCCTCCGTGGCCGAGAAGGTAAAATCGCTGACTTTAACACTCACTCAGCCCCTCACCGCGTGGGTTCGAATCCCGGCAGGGTCATTCGGATTTTCATGTGAGGAAACCGTCCAGCTGGCTTGCGGTAGGTCGATGTTCTACCCGGATGCCCCCTTTCATTCGGGGTCTTCCTCCACCTGTAATTAGCTGGACGTCGCTAAATGACTGAAATACTGTCGAAGCGACGGTAAACTCAAATAGTCAAGTCAAGTATCGTATGATTATCAGGAGGTATTCTACCATTACCCGTCACTTTATACCCTACCGGGTCACATTATATTCCATTACAATCACATGGAACCTTTCAAAGAACCTTGCAAAATACCCGGTAACGCTATGACGCTATGCCTAAACTTATTACTCGATACTGGTCTCAATTCGCATGATACCATATTGTGTCTCATAATATTTTATACCATGTGACACCATGTACAACCTGGTCATATGCTGATATCCAATTTCTCGCCCAGTCACCATATATCGCTTCGCTTGGGTGAAATCCCATATTTAAAATATATGTAACCGGATCATGTTTTCAATATTGCTGTCTTTCAATATGTTATATCTTATCTTTTGGTGTTGTCATACCTATTGTGTAATGGAATTGTTGTGCTGCTTGGATTATCTCCCTTTTTTCTGAACACTGGTCAGTAGAGTGGGCAATTAGGTATGACATGTTCCCGCCTTTACCTGGATAATTGGTCATGTGACTCTCACTTTTTTCTTCTTTCTGGTCATATCTAGTCAGCAGGTTGTTTGAGGCAGACATGCAGTGAACATTTTCCTGTCTATTTAAATACTGATTCTAGAGGTCTTCTGAGAGGTTAGTTGTTTGTCATTATACTTTATATATGTTTGAGGGGGACACAAATAAGTTATGCTTAATTTGTAAATTATTATTTAAGAGCTTATTTAAATCAACTTGTGCACCGGATTGTACATGCAGAATTTTAGATGGTTCCTTGTCTTGTCTTTTGGTAAGTGGGATAGTAATTTATTGAATCACTATCTATTCTATCTATTTGTACACTGTTGCCTAACCTTGCAGTTAACCAGAATAACCACCAGTCACTGAGGCAGTTTGTGTGTCAGAGTCAGTCCAAGGTCCGGTCCACAATCGGTATGTACTGCTGTGGGTTGATTGTAAATTGTATTGTAAATTGTATTGTAAATTGTATTGCTCATGTACTGCTGTGAATTGTAATTGTTTGTATTTGTTTAATATGTGTTAATTATTATATTGTTTCTAAAACGTTGAGCCTGGCCCGCTGATCACAACGTTTACACTAAATAAATTATATACTGTTTTAGATGTTTTTAAATAATTCAGCTATGAAATATATATGATTGTTAATTCATTCCCCATTTCTTTACAGGGCTTATGTTGACTGCAATATAAAGAAGAACACCTAAACCATCTGTTGTTTTTTTTGTATTCGCACCCTTAGCTGCTACCCATAGCTGGGTCCAGTGACGCTAGGCAACAAGTCCATGTATTGCCTAAGTTCACCTGGCCACATATATATATTAGTAATACATTTTTTAAAGAAAAAAACTATAAGTGGCTTATCGTTTGTCTCACTTATGTCACGTATGCCACAGAGACACCTTTGTTGTCGGCGGTAGGAGCACACGGCTTCCGTAACCGTTCAAAACAAACATACATACAAACACATAGCATATAATTTGGGTAAAATAAGAACATAATTTTTTTTTTTTTTTAATTTGGACTGAAAAAGAGAGCTGTATCATTGGCTGCAAAAGTTGGACGCACGGTAAATATAGCAGGACTAAGACCTCAATTAATTTTACTACATGTTCTATATAAGTATATATGCAAATGGAAAATTCTGTAAGGGAAATTGACATCCAAACTTACCCTCATTAGATAGATCTATTCAAGAGAAATAATTCTGTACATTTTAAACATGTGGTCACCCGACTACTTTTTTTACATATTTAAGGCCAAAAAAACATACGCATGAATTTAGTGCACCGGTCGGCCATTTCACACCAATTTTCTCAAAATTTCCCCTCTCAGCAATGCTCAACTTTTAAGGTTGTTAGTAGTATACCGGCCGGTTTACGTCTAAACAAAGATGACGTAATAGGCGGCCATTTTGTTTCTATTAATAGTAACTCATTTGCATATGGCGTTTAAGGGTAGTGGCGGCGGCCATTTTGTTTTTTAATAAGGTGCATATTAGTGGTCATTTGCTTGGTAATAGTATACAGAGGTGACTTGTATACTCGATCCGAGATCTACTCGCGGAAATTGAGGGTCACTTCCATTCGATCTCAGACAATGATATATTAATAATAGATATATCAATAATAATAATAAAATAATAATAATAAAAATAATATCAATGATTAAATATCTAGAACATTATAACAATAATAGAATCAAACAAATGATGGTTAATATGAAATATCAAATAATATATCTAAATACTATAATACTCACCTTTAAGATGTTGACTGCTCAACGTCCTACCTTCGAGTGACTCTAGTTTAACTGTAATATCAGTTCATAGGCCTAGGCCACCCGTGTTAACAATAGACGGTCTATTTTTAGCGATGGAACAATAGCGATATTGATTTAGGGACGGAAATGCGAACAATGGTCCTTTCAAGCGTCCAAAGTTAATCCCTTTAATGTTGCCCTAGTACATTGTGACCACACCCCACCCATCCCCCACGGGTTTGATATAATGACACATCATAGATCGTCAGTGGACATGAATGGTCAAGTTCATACACGCCTTCGTTGCTCCAGTACCATTTATACGTCAATATTGGTTGACTTGAGATCGGATTAAGATAGCCCCATAAAGGGAGCTGGCCAATGTTTACGTTAATCCTTAGCTTTACCTAGGTAACGGATTAAATATCTCCTAGTTGCACGACTTTTAGAGGGAGTTAGAATAAGGGTTATAAAGCGATGTAGGTATCTATATATTCTGTTAAACTACGAATATTTGTAAGTGTAATACTTCAAAATAATCGGAATTCTTTAAACTTTAAAACCGTAATGTTCATATTTTCTATATTGGTTGAAACAACAACAAAATAATAAAAGAGCTTAAATCAGTTTTTCCTGTCTAGTGCAACCGTTTACGATATCGATTTTCACAATTTTTATAATTTAAAATCGATTTTCAACCTTATTAAGTATGACGTAATTTTTAAATTTTCTCAAAAGATCGTGTTTCACATACCGTTGGAAAGGTCTCGTCATGCCGATTTCAAAAATGTATACTTTTATAGGGTTATCTTTATTCGTTCGCGAGATATAAGCGTTTGAAAAATGTCACGTGACCGGAAAATGGCGTCAAATATTCTCCACAAAATATATTTAAGGCTATATCTCAGTCATTTCTTGACCGATTTGCGTGAACTTGGTATAGATAGAAAGGTCTCACTTCAAGCTATGTTTTAAATTCAATGAACCGGAAGTGTATTGGTGGTATAACCGTAAATGACGTCATCATATATAAAATCTCTCTTCATAGACAACCGTCTGACTCGTTATTGGTCGTTCTCTCTCTCTCTTATACATACTAGATTCGGTGGATATGAAACACCCCCTCCTCCTCTCCCTCCCTCCTCTCCCTCCCTCCTCCTCCCTCCTCCTCTTCATCTCCCTCCTCCTCCTCCTCTCTCCTCTCCCTCCCTCCTCTACCTCCCTCCTCCTACTCCTCCTCTCCCTCCTCCTCTCCCTCCTCCTCCTCCTCCTCCCTCCTTCCCTCGAAATAATGTAAGAATGAGCGAGTATGTAAATCTACATTCACAGAATGTACAATTGTACTGTATGCGATAAAGTCTTTTCTAGAAAAGACAATATGCTTAGGCATCACAATAAAGTTCACGATAGTCGTGAAAATGAACGATTGGAAAGGGGTGAAAATGACGCGATACAAACTGTTCATAATCAGAAAATGACATTTAAACACCCGTTTACTGTGGTCATATCGGGACCCAGTTCTAGCGGTAAAAGCGAGTGGACCAGAAGACTTTTTCTGTCATATTTGATTGAACCATGGCCAGAAAGGATTATATTTTGTTTTGGACAATGGCAGTCTATGTACAAAGAACTCGAAAAAAGTTTTCCATTCATCGAGTTTGTTCACGGTATACCGGACCATATCGACAATCCAAGATATTTGGACATAAACAAAAGAAACCTTATAGTCTTTGATGACCTGATGACAGAAGCGAAATGCGACCAAAGAATTGCTGATATCTTTACGCGCGGTAGCCATCACCGAAATTTGTCGGTCATTTTTTTGACCCAAAACTTATTTCCTCAAGGTAAAGCATGCCGAGATATCGCCCTTAACACGCAGTATTTGGTCCTATTTAATAATCCGATAGACAGACAACAAGTGACGACCTTGGCTAGAAAAATTTATCCATCAAACAGTAACCTACTTATAAAGAAATTTGAACAAGCGACTTCTAAACCATACGGTTACTTGGTCATAGATCTGAAAGCGAACACGCCGGAACAGGACCGTTTGCGTACCGACATATTCAAGAAAAATGATCCTAAAAGAACATATTTGTTGCCGTCAGATATAAAATCTGAACGTGACAGTGACTCTGAACTTGGCAGTGACAGTGATTCTGGTTCTATATATAACGAAGATGATGACCTAAATGGTAAAAAAGGATCGCCACTTTCAACGGACCACCCGGTAAAAGATTTCGCGAAGACCTTCAAGAGCAGCAATCGCTTAAACGCATATGGGACAGGCGCTTTAAGGAACCTTTAAGGAAGTCTAATCAAGAACGGTTCGAAAAAGAGGTGAACGAATACTTGGAGAAAGGATACTCGCAAAACGAGGCCGTATCTCGTGCGGCTAATGACTCATTGCTCCAGCTTCGTAAAGAATTGAGAAGAGACTACGGAAATTTTTTGATAGACTTTTATGGGTTACAACAAGATGTTACGCAACAACAAATATTACAATCAGCGTATAAACTTAGATGGGAACACAACATGAATTTCCCCGATTCAATACGGCAAGCAGAAAAACTAAGAAAAGATCTTTTTACGGAAATATGGCCTAATCACGTGACAAATGAAAGTGATGATGAAAGTGAAGAAGAGCAAATATACAGCGAAAGTAATCAGGAGAATGCATAAGAATAAGCGAATATCTGTTTGAAACTAATAAAATCATGGGCTCGATAGAAGTATATGACGCGCAACAACAAAAATGGGTTCCCTATAACCCTGACCCCGAGGTGTTGTATCAGCATTTAAAAGATTTGAGGGACGGGTACGTTCAACCCGACCACCTTGGACGATATTTTATAGGGAGCGGTAGATTTAATAGACAAATTGCCGAAATGAACAAACAAAAAGAAAATTCCACTGTAAATCTAGTGACGCCCGTGGCACAAGCCATTGAAATAGCAAAGTCCGAACTAGAACGAGCACGCGATTCTCCTAAAAAGAAAAAACCGTATGAAAGACCAAAGAACTATCTGAAGGATTGGAGAAAAACCAAATACTAAAAACGATGAACAATATCGAGCTCGAACAATTACTGAAAGGATATCCAGTGAGTGTGCATTTTGCCGATGAAGTTGAAATAAAAAGAGGAAATTTTGTTATTTCAAATACGATTAAAACAGGAGAACGTGGACAACATTGGGTGGTTTTCTATTTCCCGCGAAGGGGACCGGACGAATTCTTCGACTCTCTAGGACGTAATCCAGAATTTTACCAAGTGGACTTTGAAAAACGTTTAAAAATGCCCTATTTTATGAACTGTAGTCAAATACAAGACAGTGACGCAGATGTGTGTGGGCTATATTGCGTGTATTATGTGCTTAATAGATTTGCCAAAAGATCAATGAAAGATATTGTAAAGCCTTTTGACGTGAATAATAAGCCATATAATGACAAACTTGTCGCTAAATTGCTTGAAACTATATTGTAAATGTGTTTGTATGTCGAATATTTATATGAAAATAAAATGAACAAAAGTATTACTTGTTTTTCTTATCTGTATTAGAGAGAGAGAGAGAGACGATATAATGTCACATATTCTTACAATATTTCGAGGGAAGGAGGGAGGCAGAGGGAGAGGAGGAGGAGGAGGGAGGAGGAGGAGAGGAGGAGGGAGGGGGAGGAGGGGGAGGGGGGAGGGAGGGGGTTTATCCACCGAATCTAGTATGTATAAGAGAGAGAGAGAACGACCAATAACGGTATACCGTGAACAAACTCGATGAATGGAAAACTTTTTTCGAGTTCTTTGTACATAGACTGCCATTGTCCAAAACAAAATATAATCCTTTCTGGCCATGGTTCAATCAAATATGACAGAAAAAGTCTTCTGGTCCACTCGCTTTTACCGCTAGAACTGGGTCCCGATATGACCATAGTAAACGGGTGTTTAAATGTCATTTTCTGATTATGAACAGTTTGTATCGCGTCATTTTCACCCCTTTCCAATCGTTCATTTTCACGACTATCGTGAACTTTATTGTGATGCCTAAGCATATTGTCTTTTCTAGAAAAGACTTTATCGCATACAGTACAATTGTACATTCTGTGAATGTAGATTTACATACTCGCTATTCTTACATTATTTCGAGGGAAGGAGGGAGGAGGAGGAGGAGGAGGGAGAGGAGGAGGGAGAGGAGGAGTAGGAGGAGGGAGGTAGAGGAGGGAGGGAGAGAGGAGGAGGAGGGAGATGAAGAGGAGGAGGGAGGAGGAGGGAGGGAGAGGAGGGAGGGAGAGGAGGAGGGGGTGTTTCATATCCACCGAATCTAGTATGTATAAGAGAGAGAGAGAACGACCAATAACGAGTCAGACGGTTGTCTATGAAGAGAGATTTTATATATGATGACGTCATTTACGGTTATACCACCAATACACTTCCGGTTCATTGAATTTAAAACATAGCTTGAAGTGAGACCTTTCTATCTATACCAAGTTCACGCAAATCGGTCAAGAAATGACTGAGATATAGCCTTAAATATATTTTGTGGAGAATATTTGACGCCATTTTCCGGTCACGTGACATTTTTCAAACGCTTATATCTCGCGAACGAATAAAGATAACCCTATAAAAGTATACATTTTTGAAATCGGCATGACGAGACCTTTCCAACGGTATGTGAAACACGATCTTTTGAGAAAGTTGAAAATTGGGTTTAAAAATCGCTGTTACGTCATAACTCAGTAACGGTTGAAAATCGAATCGAGAACATAGGGTTTATTTTGAAGTATTTTGATAAATCTATCAATTGATATAAAAATTGTGAAAATCGATATCGTAAACGGTTGCACTAGACAGGAAAAACTGATTTAAGCTCTTTTATTATTTTGTTGTTGTTTCAACCAATATAGAAAATATGAACATTACGGTTTTAAAGTTTAAAGAATTCCGATTATTTTTGAAGTATTACACTTACAAATATTCGTAGTTTAACAGAATATATAGATACCTACATCGCTTTATAACCCTTATTCTAACTCCCTCTAAAAGTCGTGCAACTAGGAGATATTTAATCCGTTACCTAGGTAAAGCTAAGGATTAACGTAAACATTGGCCAGCTCCCTTTATGGGGCTATCTTAATCCGATCTCAAGTCAACCAATATTGACGTATAAATGGTACTGGAGCAACGAAGGCGTGTATGAACTTGACCATTCATGTCCACTGACGATCTATGATGTGTCATTATATCAAACCCGTGGGGATGGGTGGGGTGTGGTCACAATGTACTAGGGCAACATTAAAGGGATTAACTTTGGACGCTTGAAAGGACCATTGTTCGCATTTCCGTCCCTAAATCAATATCGCTATTGTTCAATCGCTAAAAATAGACCGTCTATTGTTAACACGGGTGGCCTAGGCCTATGAACTGATATTACAGTTAAACTAGAGTCACTCGAAGGTAGGACGTTGAGCAGTCAACATCTTAAAGGTGAGTATTATAGTATTTAGATATATTATTTGATATTTCATATTAACCATCATTTGTTTGATTCTATTATTGTTATAATGTTCTAGATATTTAATCATTTTTTTTTTTATTATTATTTTATTATTATTATTGATATATCTATTATTAATATATCATTGTCTGAGATCGAATGGAAGTGACCCTCAATTTCCGCGAGTAGATCTCGGATCAAGTATACAAGTCACCTCTGTATACTATAACCAAGCAAATGACCACTAATATGGTCGCCGCACATGCGCACTATCCTTAAACTCTTATATGCAAATTAGATACCCTAAAAATTCAATATGGCCGCTGCACATGCGCACAACCCTTAAACGCTTATATGCAAATGAGTTATTATTAATAGAAACAAAATGGCCGCCGCACATGCGCACTACCCTTAAACGCTTATATGCAAATGAGTTACTATTAATAGAAACATAATGGCCGCCTATTACGTCATCTTTGTTTAGACGTAAACCGGCCGGTATACTACTGTTGTTGTGCAATAAGGCCACCAAATTGGGCATTTTATGACTATTTTAACTGTGTTCTATAGGATTTATCCTTTATTGCATGTCTTTCAGACAAAAACTCACCTTCATTCAGCATTAAATAGGGTCACTATTTTCTGTGTAGGCACATCCGGATACAGGGTAACAAAGGGCAGGTAATTGTGGTCTTAGTCCAGCATATTTTGCTGATCGTATAGTATATATAATTTAGTATAACCCAGTGGGTTTTTACAGTAGTTTATAGCAGATGTCCTCGAACTAATTTATAGGGGCATGGGTTTCGCCGTTGTGAGTAAAACTCAAAACAAGACTGATCATTTTCCTCAATGATGTAATTCTCTCAAGAATACACATGAATACAGGCATTCACAGGCTTCACATCCTGCAAGTAAAACAATACAATATTAAATATCAAGAATGGATTCAGACCAATTATATCTTCATTAAATAATAATTAGTCAATATTAAACAATTCTGGTGGTCATTACAAATACAAATCAGAGAATGATAAAAAAAGGAAGAAAACAATAACTATCATATACAAGCACATTACATAAAAATACAAACAGTACAGACAATACTCCACAAAACATTACACATCTCTTACCAGTTTGTGGAACTAAATGTTTTCCTTCAATCGTCTAAACAACTCACTCACGGATCTCTCATTGTGACTGTTAAGCTGCAAATGTTAGAATGAAAGAGGTGAACATTCACATGAGATGATGTGATAATAATCATTACATTCATTTAATGCATTCAATTTGTTAAACCCGATATACCAGAATAAGCTCTAGAAAACTACCATTCTCGAAGTTGCGAAAACTTGTTACATTAATTTAAAGATTTAAGTAAATAACCATAATGGTATCATCTGAATAAAAACAGTTAAATGTCACATCAAATAGTTACAAAGACAACTTTTCAAGATACAAACCAACCAACGAATCGACAACCATCCGTCCTTTCAGAATTCGAAAGCCTTTCTGGCGCTTTCAAACAGGCCGGGCCTGAATCACGTGAGCACGTGACAAGCTAAAATACCCGCAAGAACAAAAAGAACCGAAAAGGAAGGAAAAGATAAAACAGTAAGGTTAAACTGCACCAAATTACACATGGTTACATTAGTAAACAAAAATGATTGAATAATGACATTTTAAGAAGTGAATTGATTGATTGACCGATTGATTGACCGATTGATTGACTGACTGACTGACTGACTGACTGACTGATTGATTGATTGATTGATTGCCCACGTTTTTCTTTTCTTTCTTTCTTTCTTTCTTTTTTTTTGGGGGGGGGGGGGTTATTGACATAGTTAAAAGTTTGATTAAAATCTCTCCTCGCAAATATATATCATCGAAAATATACAAACACTTCCTTTGTCAAAAATAGAATGCTTTATAAAAAAACTACCACTGCCATCTACAAAAAATTCTCTATAGTGTATGCAATTTCAGAATCTCTCTCTCTCTCTCTCTCTCTCTCTCTCTTAATGTATTACAACACTTCATTAAAGAGCATTTGTAATATTCATGGTTAATTACATCGTCGGATACCCACGGCTACCTATTACGTTTCAATCCACCTGATGTATGGAGAGTAACAGAATAAGTCGCACGTGAGTTTCCCACGATGGGTTAATTCATCTTTCCTTAATGGCTGTTCGATCAAGAACATAACAATGCCCTTTCGGCAACACGGCCATTACTACTTGCGTCATCTAATAGTATTTTATTTCTAATCGAACTGTACGACATATTAACTGAGCCTAAAAAACTACTTAACTCGTTTGAAAATGACAAATATCTATCGGTAAAATTTATTTATGCAATTCCAAAACAGCGGGCTGAATTACAAAAATATACCTGTAACAGAGTTGAGTGGTTTAAACACACACACACACACACACACAAAAAAAAAAAAATACCGCTTTTCAAAATTATTATATATATTCAGGAGACTTAATTTTATTGTAATTATGTAACTTACATTTTTAGGAACACTGTTTTTAACGTGAACATTCAAGCAGACTATTATCGGCATTTCTTTAGAAGTATCTGTTGTAATTATGGCGAGTGCAATCCATGAACTGGACACCAAGTCAGTCGGGGGACTATATGTATACAAAAATCTAATGCGGCGTTCACACAGTGCCGATTATGGCTCCCGTTTGAGATCAGACAGCGCTACGACACGAAAAGCGAAAAAGTCGGCCAAGCACTCCCGACAGTTAGGTGCGTTCCGTAACATTCGGGAAACTCAGCCGATTTTGTCTAGTCGGATTACAATCGTGACTATGTCGTGACAGAGTCTGCTGTATCGGATCAGAATCGGATTGAGAACGGGATAATCGGGACGAATTCTGCTGGAAACGGCTGGATCGGGACGCCTCCTGAACAATATCTGATTGTTGTCGTGATTAAATGTTTTTACAAATTTTAATAAAAGTTTGAATTTCCAGCCACGAATCACAGGATCTTGATCAGATTTTTGACACATTTTAATCAGGAATGGTCCTTTTAAGGACGGCAGTAAAAATCCTGAATGTGCGACTTAGGCATAAGTAATACGTTAACATGTACAATGTGTTAACAAAGAAATCTAAGTTTTATTCCGAATCATATATATAGTTTGGTGTTAAAGCAGCTCGTTCACAGACAGTTTTATTTTTACTAAGAATTCGATTTTTGTTTTACCAGCTGTAAGCAGAGGTGACACATAGGGATTACATTTCACATGTCTGTCCGTTTTTCTGTCTGTCCGTCATACTTTTTCCGTCACGCTTCTGCATGTTCCGAAGAACACTCTTGTTAACTATATGTGTTTTTTCGTCTATCAATACCAATCTGCAGTAATCCGATGCAACCATAAGCGATAGTAAAAAAATATGGATGTTTTCCCATAACAGGCAATACCCATCACATACGGTAATAAAACTATATTTAGAGTTAAAAAAAAAAACAACAATATTTAGATTTCCTATTTTCATTTGCTGTCACTTCGCTGACCACATTCACTCTTCACACATGCGCTAACTTCATAAGCTGAACTTAACAAATCGCTACCCTGGTTAACACGCTATGTTGCAGAACGTATCACGTGGTACCGCACGCACCACTGCCATATTCTATTTTTAACCGATTTCGCCGAAGTTGCGTTTATGAAAATAGCATTTTCTACGTGCAATGTGACATACAGATTTTACCAACATTTACGAGGGAAAGTAGAAACACTTTATGGCAAAATCTTTAAGTAACAAACAGCAAAAGTCGCTAAACCTCTTTGATGTTCATATAAGAAGCTGTCTCAAACTCTTAATTCCTGATTTGTCCTCGAATTAAAAAAAACACATTACATATCATATTTGAATTTACGTCATGCATTAACCAAATTCCGAGTTATTTGCCATTATATTTTAAAGTGGATTCAACACACTGCTGTTTTCACGAAATAGCATAATGAAACTACATCGTTTATTGACTGGAAGGTTATCAGTTATACCTCATCCGATTAAATTTGTCTTTGGTTTCTTCAACCGATTAAGATCACCTAACACTTATCCTTAAATATACCCCACCTATGTCTGAACCCTTTATAGCTTATATTTGGGTAACCTACCATAGATTATTTTACGGATGTTCTTCAACAAAAGCTGAAGATATCACTATTAATGAGTATTGTCATCTTTGTGTATCTACAAACGGGAGCTTCAGATTTTATATCCCAACTTGCAAGGAACTTGAATATATCAATGTGTTCCATACTTGGTAGTTCTCAGATTAAGTTTAAGGCCTATACAGTCAATTTGTTACACAATAAAACATGCACGCGCACACATTCTCGTGTACAAAATGACAATGTTTACAGTCACCTATACATAATTACTACAGCACAGAAACATGAGATTATATTATGTGTACAAATCAAGCGTTTTTACTATGTGTATTAACTGATACATATATACATATAACAATTAAATCATTTGTGTACATAACAAAGTACCTGTAACTATTTATAAGATATTGATACTTATCGTATGAATATTAATTATAAATAAGATAGATTTTTATTATTAATTCCTCTAGGTTCAAGACTGTGTTTTAATAAGTATATTGAGAATGATAGATAGGAGCCAGATAGACATGATGGAGATTGTGTGAAAGTTAGCAAATATAAATGGTCGGATGTATGTAAAGATGAATTCCTTGAATCTTTGAGCAACGCATTTAACTTAAATGCAAACGATATTATTGATAGCATTAATAGTAATGTTAATTTGGCAGTTAGTAAAATCCTAACAAAATATGAAGTCGCCGCACAAAATATGCGTGTTAGATACAGAAACCAGTCTTAATTCAGCCAATTGCAATACCTAATGGTGGGATAAAAAATGCGATGAATTGAAGCAATTTTAATACGTGGCGTTAAGGAGATTCCGATGTACAAACGATGTACAGCATTTTCAAGACTATATTGAAAGAAGGAAAACATTTAAGAGATTGTGCTCTGTAAAAAACGTCTTTATCAGCATAATAAGAGAGGAATTACTTAAGTATGGTAAAACCCCAAATTATTTTAGCAAATGCTTAAAAACATTAAGAAAAAAAAAAGAACATAGCGAAGCTCAGTATATAAAGCCTGATACATGGAGAAATTATTTTGAGGGTTTATTATGGAAGAAAAACATTAACAAAAATAAATGAAAGAGATTTAGATGGGATTGACCTAACTCTGGCGATTTATTTTTTTTAAGAAATTATGAAAAGCATAGATAAATTAAAAGAAAAACAAACAAAAAACTAGAACCGCAAGCGGTATCTCGGTTTTCGACTTTAACCTAATCAACCTGAACACTTTATTTTAACTCAGCCACAATTTTCAATATGAAACAGAACGCAAAGGTTTTTTTAAGACCTACACTAATCTGCACAGTTTTTTTGTTTTTTTTTTTGCAATGTTAGAACATTCAAACTCTTCCAGCGCAAATATTTTCCCATACCCTATACTTTGAAATCCATCACATTCTGTGGTGCTGTCAACAAGGAACAAAATGCTGAAAACCGCATTTCAATCAGACTTTAACGTTTTCAGTTATAAGCAAAAGAGTGATGTTAAGCAAAACGCCCTCTAGCGGCAAAATGAGAAAAAAAAATGATAAAAATTTTACTTTTTCAATTAAGTACCTACAAATGAAGCAAATAGTTCAAACAAGTATATAAGTCGCACTAGTCGAACATTCTTTTTCTTATATATCACAATTTGAAGCATAAAATCTGATTAAAAATTATTCCAAAAAAGGATCAAGCTTTGGACTATTTAGAACTTAAACTTTTGTTCATATACTCTCAATGAAATATTTTTAGTTTTGGAGCACTTTGGGGCCGAATAAAAACACAATTATCGTAATATGACCTTGACCTTTTCAATATTTTTTTTAACTTTTTAATTGTGAGGCCCTTTCAAAATTAACAAAATATATAATGTGTGAAAATTTTATGACGAATAAACAAAAAATAAAGTCAGGAGCGACAAAAACATATTTTTGGAATTTTAATTTTTCCTAAAATTTAGTGAAGTTTGACCGTATCTAGAGGACAAACCACGCATTTCTTAAATTCGCCACCCCATATATTTTGTGTGTATATGTCTTTCAAATGGTATGCAGTATATTCCATCATATGATTGGGCTGTCAACAAGGAACATTATGTAACAAAACGCATCTAAATCAGGTTTCAAATTTTTGAGTTATTAGCAAAAGAGTGATTACATGCATTGCGCCCCCTAGTGGCTAAATCAAAAACAAAAGTGAAAAGTTTGACCATTTAGGCACAAGGTTAGATAAAGTTGACTCCATACCTAAAGTTTCATAGCTGTAGCTTTTCTCATCTGGCCGCTACGCTTGCTATAAAAATGGGTGGAATTGGAAAAAAAATCAACAGAAGAAAAACAATAGGTTTTCACCCTGCAGAGGCGAAAACCTAAAAAAAAAAAAAAAAAAAAAAAAAAAACAGAAAAAAAATAAAAACAGAAAATTTAAAGGAACGGATGGTTTTGGGGCTGAATTTTATAAAAGCTCAGCTTGTATTGTGACGCCTGTATTACAAATGTTTTCAATAGAATATTAGAAACCGTAATTTTTCTGATATTTGGGGAGACAGTATTATTGCACCAGTATATAAATCTGGTAGTAAAATAGACCTTCGAATTACAGGGGAATTTCACTTATAAATGTAATTTACAAAATATTTTCAAATGTAATATACGAAAGATTGTGTATATGGGCCGAAGAATTTAATAAAAAAGACGAAGCACAAGCCGGGTTTAGGGCAACATATCCAGTATAGATAATGTGTTTCCTTTGCAAAGTTTAATACAAAAGTATTTAAGACGGGTGGCAGATTTTATGTCTTATATGTGGATTTCTAAAAGGCATTCGACGGATTATTGCATCACATTTTGTTCTCTAGTTTACATAAAATGGAGTAAGAGAAATAATATTTCGAGTATTGGTATCTATGTATTCAAATATACGTGGATTTGTCCGAACAAAAGATAATAAAGTCACTAAACCTTTCCACTGTAACGTTTGGACAAGACAAGGAGACGTAAGTAGTACGATATTCTTTAACCTATTTATCATGAGTTATCCCGCTTCTTACGAACTAAAGGTCATCGTGGTATTTTTGTGATGAATAAAATACATGATATGTATATTCTTTGCAGACGACATTGCAAACTGTGGAGAAAAATACGGAAATAATGGTGTTTAGAAACGGAGGTCCATTACGAGCATATGAACGTTGGATTACCAGTGCAGGTTATATCTTGTTATAAATATACAAGGGACTATTGTTCACGCCGACTCTCTCTTGGTCCAAAGCAAAAGTAAAGCTTGCCGCACAAGCCAGAAAATCTATTTTTGCACTACAATTTTTTCAAAGAACGTTTGGTAATTTTTCACACAAGGAATATTTTAAGTTAATATATTCGATAGTTAAGCCTATTCTCACATATTGCGCTGAAATGTATGGTACAGAATATTCAGATATTTTAGAACAAGTTCAAACTCAATACTGTTACTGTACAGATATTCTTGGTGTAAATTCTAATGTGAATGATTGTGTAGCCTTAGGATAATGCGGTAGACTACCATTATGTATCGAGCACCATATAAAATGTGTTAAGTACAGGTACAAACTCTTATGTATGTCCGAAAATAGTTATCCGAGAAATTGTGTTTTAATGTTAAAACAACAAGAAAGTTTAGGAAGAAATAACTGGGCATCAGCTATTTAAGAATTTATTATTTAGATATGGTTTTGAATATGTATTGTTAAGTAAAGCTATTGATGATATAGATGCATTTTGAAATTGTTTAAAACAAAGACTGGCAGATTGAAAATTTCAAAGTTGGTATCAACAGATCAACCATCGTTGTGATACATGTAAACAATTTAAAACAATGTTAAATCCGGAGAGATATCTGTGTATAAACTTGCTTTTTTATGTTAGGAAAGCACTTGCTAAATTTCGTTGCTCGAGTCATAACTTTCTTATTGAAACTGTCCCATCGTTGTGATACATGTAAACAATTTAAAATAATGTTAAATCCGGAGAGATATCTGTGTATAAACTTGCTTTTTTATGTTAGGAAAGCACTTGCTAAATTTCGTTGCTCGAGTCATAATTTTCTTATTGAAACTGGGCAACATCTAGGTATTACAGGAGAAGATTGTT
>CM037788.1:58031482-58081482 GCA_021229015.1 Solen grandis | reverse complement strand
TTTAAACTATATTTCGAACTAGAAATATGTACATAGAACACAGATGCCCCCCAACCCATTTTGTTTGATTTTATTGATATTTCAATCAAGGAATATAAAGAACAAGAGGCCCAATATGGCCCTAAAGACGTTCACCTGAGAAAAAATATCTTCATTGCCTGTACAAGTTACTAAATTATAGCAAAGTTGTACTGAATACATAATCCATGAGATCATTTATAATTCCACAAACTATACAGCGCCTGTGGTCGAAGCCAAACTTGACTGAGAAATTATGGCTTTAAACACACAAATTTAAACATTAAATGGGGCATAATTACTGACCTAACTGGCCAATATCTACCATAATCAATCTTGGCCAAATGAATATGGCTATAAACTTAGAGTTTGAAGCTGATTGCTTAAGAAATGAAGAGGCTAGTTGGGCACCAAAAGGCCAAAAAGGAAAAAAAAATGATATAAAGCATAACTGTCCTAATTACCCGATATCAGCCATAGTCGAACTTGGTCAAGAGATTATGGTAATAAACATTGTCATAAAGTTTGAAGATGATTGCTTAAGAAATGAAGATGCTAGAGTGCAAACAAGGTGAAATCTGGCATTTTTTTACATTAAAAGGGGAACTCCTGACATAATGCTAAAATGCAAACAAACTAATTATGGATGACGGACGGACGACAGACATTCATCGATCCTAATAGCTCATCCTGAGCACATGTGCTCAGGTGAGCTAAAAATCAGGTGCACAGGTTCATACCCTGAATAATATATCCATAGAGTTCAAGTCTGTAGTACAAATACAGTTAAGAGGTATGTGTGTCATAAACTTAAAATTCCATATTTTCACAAATTCAATGCCAGTAACTCTGCCAACGGCAATGCTGATTCAATAAAATAACCCGGTGCACAAGATCAAAACCTGAATAATATATCCATAAAGTTTCAAGTCTGTAGTACAAATACAATTAGAGTTATGTGTGTCACATATGGTCAGAACCAAATATTTGTTTGTATTTTTAAATTTATATCATGTACATTTGTATCAAATTTCATTATAATCTTATCCATTTATAAAACAAGAGGGCCATGATGGCCCTGAATCGCTCACCTGATTATAAATGAGCAACATATGTTGGATTTTTCATATAGACCTACTTTTTGACCCCACATGACCCAACTTCGAACTTGTCCAAGATATTATGGAAACAGACATTCCGACCAAGTTTCTTGAAAATATGGCCAGAAATGTGGGCTCTAGAGTGTTAAGGTTTTTCTAAGATTTGACCTCATGACCTACTTTTTGACTCCACATGACCCAAATTCAAACTTGTCCAAGATTTTATTGAAACAAACATTCTGACCATGTTTCATGAAGATTGGGCCAAAAATGTGGCCTCTAGAGTGTTAAGGTTTTTCTAAGATTTGACCTCATGACCTACTTTTTGACCCCACATGACCCAAATTCAAACTTGTCCAAGATTTTATTGAAACAAACATTCTGACCATGTTTCATGAAGATTGGGCCAAAAATGTGGTCTCTAGAGTGTTAAAGTTTTTCTAAGATTTGACCTCGTGACCTACTTTTTAATCCCACATGTCCCAAATTCGAACTTGTCCAAGATTTTATGGAAACAAACATTCTGACCAAGTTTCATGAAGATTGAGCAAAAAATGTGGCCTCTAGAGTGTTAACAAGGTTTTACTTAGATTTGAGTTTGTGACCTACTTTTTGACCCCACATGACCCAAAGTCGATCTTGTCCAAGATTTTATGGAGAAAAACATTCTGACCAAGTTTCATGAAGATTGGGCCAAAAATGTGGCCTCTAGAGTGTTAACAAGGTTTTCCTAAGATTTGACCTCATCACCTACTTTCTGACCCCACATGACCCAAAGTCAAACTTGTCCAAGATTTTATGGAAACAAACATTCTGACCAAGTTTCATGAAGATTGGGCCAAAAATGTGTCCTCTAGAGTGTTAACAAGGTTTTACTAAGATTTGACTTTGTGACCTACTTTTTGACCCCACATGACCCAAAATCGAAATTGTCCAAGATTTAATGGCAACAAACATTCTGACCAAGTTTTATGAAGATTGGGAGAAAAATGTGGCCTCTAGAATTGGGCGAAAAATGTGGCCTCTAGAGTGTTAACAAGGTTTTTCTAAGATTTGACCTCGTGACCTACTTTTTGACCCCACATGACCCAATTTGAACTTGTATAAGATGTTATAGAGATAAACATTCTGACCAAGTTTCATGAAAATATGGCCTCTAGAGTGTTAACAAGCCAAATTGTTGATGACGCACGACGCACATCGCATGACAGACACCGGACGAAGGGCGATCACAAAAGCTCACCTTGAGCATGTTGTGCTCAGGTGAGCTAAAAAAAAATAATTTCTACACTTTTTTGGAGATGCCTTTATGGGTATTTGAATTGCATTTATTTTCCCCATAACAGGTACAGCAGGGATCGGGGAACCTTATATTTTAAATACATTTGATGTTGATATACATGCATAAAACCACTCGCATGCACTATCAATCTTATGAAGTTTTATCCAAGTCAAGCCAGAGGTTTTGGAGATAAAGTGCAAACAAGATTGGCCAAAATACATAGGGCTGTAACTCTGTGATAACTAATCAGACGCAAACATTATTAGTTGGTACAAAAGAACCTGAGGCAAAGTTGCAACCAGTGAAGTACTGTTGACAGCCATAAACATTATCATAGAAAAAAGGCTTTAAAGCATGCAAAGATAAACTTAAGTCAGAACAACCAATTTTACCATGTTCATCAAACCATGATTAACTATTAAATTAATGATTGTGTAACTAGTTTTATGTGAAGCTTAACACACAAAGGTAAACCTGAGGTAGAACAATCAATTTAACCATGTTTACTCAACCAAGAAATATAGGTCACAGCCATAAATTTGCAAAAATATTAAATAGATCATATTATAATGTACATGTGTACGAAGTCTCATAAGATGTGAAGTCATCTTCATAGAAAAAAAGCTTAAACGTAAAGGTAAACCAGAGGAGAAACTGAGGCAGAACAATCAATTTTACCATGTAACTGTAAAATAGAGGTCACAGCCAAGTATTAAAACATTTATATCATGTTGTACATGTGTAACTAGATTTTTGAAGATGTAAATTCATCTTTATAGAAAAAAAGCTTAATCACAAAGGTAAACCGGAGACAAAACAATCAATTTTTCTTTGTTCATCCATCCATGAAATATTTTCAGCATTCTGAAAGTATTGCTTAGGCAATACTAAGTCTCCTACCAGCAAAAAGAAAACAAAGAACCCCCGTTTAACAAGTCAATTATTTGATGAAAGCCTAACAACTATAAATATCAAAAAGTTAGGGAACTGCTATTTTAAAGAAATTTTCTAAGACCAAGGCCCGTAATTTAGTCAAAAGTCAGTGGACAGGAATGAAACTCAACCTTGATCTGTACCTCATGGTGGTAGACTCACATATCAAATATTAGATCAATATCTCTAAGCGCTGTGAAAAAAATCTTGAAAACTGCTATTTTAAAGAAATTTTCTTTGTCCAAGGCCTGTAATTTAGTCAAAAATCAGTGTACCGGAATGAAACTCAAACTTTATATGTAACTCATGGGGGTAGACGCACATATCAAATATCAGATCAATATCTGCAAGCATTTAGAACAAGAGCTGTCAGAGGACAGCACACTCGACTATTCAAAATGCTTGTTGGTAAATCAAATGAAACCTATTTCAATTATTGCCCTTCATATACCCTGTATACATTAAAGCTCACTTATAACGGACTCGGATAAAACAAAAGATTGCTTAATACAAAATAAAAACTATTCCTTGACTTTCCTTCTTTATTTCTAAGGACTCCCGACCCCCTAAGATAAAATCGGATATAGCGAAAAATCGGCTAAGACAAAATAATTTTAGGCCCCTATACTTAAGTTTACCTGTAAAATGGTTCGCCTAATAAAAAAGTGCCCATCATTATCACAGTCTGACAAGTGCCTCTTAATTGGCTATCACCTCGGGCGGCAAACAGCACCTGATTATGTAAGTATGCTATTGATATCATTTGCAGAAAGGCAGTTTTGTGTGAACAATTAGGTATGTCATTAACATACATGGGAGTAAGTAATTATGTATGTATTATATTCTAATTATCCAAACCTACAATGAAATCTTGACAATCTGCTTTCCATTAAATCTGGTATGCCGTTCCGATAGTTCAATCAAACGGGGTGTAACTAGGAAAAAATAAGGCATCTGGCGTTTAATTTTTGATCCATAAATTACTAACATAAGTTGTTTGATTAATCGATCCATTGACTGACTGATCATCTGATTGTTTTATTTTATGTGCATGTTTAAAATATATCAACATTTTGACATTAAGATATATACACCTGTATACAGAATCCTGGATACACTGATCACTTTTTAAACTATCTGTTTTGACTTTGACTTGAGGGTTGCTTTATCAATATTCAATAAGTTCTCCACTAATAATATAACTGGGAAAAATATACATTTTTTAAAACAAGAGCAAAGCTTTTTTCACAATATATTCTCCCTTTAACCATTCATTGACACTTGGTGGAGTTTTATGAAAATTACTTAGAGATTTCCTGTGTCTTTTTACATTACTTCTTTATTTTTTTTATTTGTATCAAGAAAAGGGAGTATAACGAAATTTCATTATATGCAAACACTTATAACGAAAATTTCGTTATATGGATTAGACAAAGTTCGGATAAGATAAAATAATTTGCAAGGTCCCCATAATTTCATTATTAGTGAGCTTTACTGTATAATAATAGTCAAAAATGATATACCTTGATAGTCTAATACCCCTAAATATGTTTATGAAGTCTAAAATCAATCACATGCCTAGTTACTGAGACATAAGCATAATAACAGTGTGCATGCAGAACTTTAACAAAGTATTCAAGTTAGAAAAGGGCCATAATTTGTATAAAATTGAGTCCAAGAGTTATCCTCCTTAGTTTTCTGATGCCCCTGAACACACTCCTGACCTTTCTAGCCAATGCTATAAACAATTTATGAGATATAAGCTGAAAAGTAACTTGCATGCAAAACTTTAACCAAATAGTCTAAGTTAACAAGAGGGCCATGATGGCCCTGGATCGCTCACCTGGTATCATTCGGCTAGTAAAATCAAGTGACCCCTGGGGCAGAGCCAATTTTGACCCCAGGGTCATGATTTGAACAACCTTGGTAGAGGTCTATTAGCCCATGTTACATACCAAATATCTAATCTCCAGGCCTTGTGGTTTTTTGAGAAGAATTTTTTCTAGTTTTTTTCCAAAATAAGTCTATGTAAAATCAAGTGATCCCTGGGGCGGGGCCAATTTTCACCAAATATCTAAACGTCAGGCCATGTGTTTTCTAGTTTTCTAAAACGAAGAATTTTCAAGTTATTTCTATATTAGTCTATGTAAAATCAGGTGACCACAATGGCGGGGCCAAATTTGACCCCAGGGCCATGATTTGAACAAACTAAGTATAGATCAACTAGACAATGCATGATTCATGATTTGAACAAACTTGGTAGAGGTCTATTAGCCCATGTTACATACCAAATATCTAAACTCCAGGCTTTGTGATTTATGAGAAGAAGATGTTTCAGATTTCTCTTATATTAGTCTATGTTAAATCAAGTGACCCCTGGGGTGGGGCCAATTTTGACACCAGGGCCATGATTTGAACAAACTTAGAAGAGATCCACTAGACAATGCTACACACCAAATATCTAAACACCACGCTTTGTGGTTTCTGAGAAGATTTTTCAAGTTTTTTTTCTATATTAGCCTATGTAAAAACAGGTGACCCCTTGGCAGGACCAAATTTGACCCCAGGGCCATGATTTGAACAAATTTGGTAGTGATCTACTAGACAATGCTGCACACCAAATATCTAAATCCCAGACCTTGTGGTTTTTGAGAAGATTTTTCAAGTTTTTCCTATATTAGCCTATGTTAAATCAAGTGACCCCTAGGGCGGGGCCAAATTTTGACCCCAGGGTCATAATTTTAACAATCTTGGTAAAGAGTCATAAGATCATACTACATACCAAAAATCAAAAGGCTAGGCCTTGTCAAAATTTGAACAAACTTGGTAGTGATCTACTAACAATCTTGGTAGAGAGTCATAAGATCATACTACATACCAAAAATCAAAAGGCTAGGCCTTGTGGTTTCGGAGAAGAAGATTTTTTCAAGTTTTTCCTATATTAGCCTATGTTAAATCAAGTGACCCCTGGGGCGGGGCCAATTTTGACCCCAGGGTCATAATTTGAACAATCTTGGTAAAGAGTCATAAGATCATGCTACATACCAAAAATCAAAAGGCTAGGCCTTGTGGTTTCGGAGAAGAAGATTTTTTAAAAAAATTCATTTTTAAAATCTATTTTTAGCTCCTGTGACCTACATTTTTGACCAATCTAAAATAATTTTTACAACTTTGGTAAAGGGCCCCATAATGAACATTCCTGTGAAGTTTTATCAAAATCCAGTGAGTAGTTTAGAAGGAGATGTTGTTTAAAGAAATTGTTGACGACGGACACACGCATGCACACACGCATGGAAGACGGACAAAAGGTGATCACAAAAGCTCACCAGGAGCATGTTGTGCTCAGGTGAGCTAAAAATTGGTCCTAATCTGCATTGTATTCAGTCAAACACTATCTGCCATTTTAGTATGATACCACTGAACATATAAAAGAAGTTTTAAATTAAACCCTTGTCTAGTTACTGAAATATAAGCAAGATATTTCTAGCATGCAAAACTTTAACAAAAAATTCTAAGTTAAAAAGGGGCCATAACTTGTGATTTATTCCATCAAGTATTATCTACATTAATAGTATGATACCCCTAAAGATATTAAAAATATTTTAAATCAATTGCATGCCTGGATACTGAGATATAAGCATGAAAGTACCTTGCATGCAAAACTTTAACCAAAATTTCTAAGTTTAAAAAAGGGCCATAATTGGGAATAATATTCCATCAAGAGTTATCTACCTTGGTTTTCTGATGCCCCTAAACATATTCATAATCTGTCAAGTCAATACTAGGAATGGTTATAGAGATACAAGCTGGATAGTAGCTTGCATGCAAATCTTTAACCAAAATTTCTATTGCATGCAATACTTTAATCAAAAGTTCTACGTTAAAAGGGGCGATAATTTATATTAAATTCAGTCACGAGTTATCCATCTTAATTGTCTGATGCCCCTCAACATATTCATAAACTTTCAAGTCAATACCATAAACAGTTATTGAGATATAAGGTCGATATTAACTTGCATGCAAAACTTAAACCAAAAGCTGCAACGCCGAAGCAAGGGTGACTACAATAGCCTCGTATTCTTCGAACAGTCGAGCTAAAAAAGTCTGGAAAACTGCTATTTTACAGAAATTTTCTAAGCCCAAGGGCCGTTATTTCGTCAAAAATCAGTGGACTGGAATGAAACTCAAACTTGATCTGTATCTCATGGTTGTTGACACACATACCAAATATTAGATCAATATCTGAAAGCACTGTGAAAAAGGTCTAGAAAACTGCTTTTTAAACAAAATTTTCTAAGTCCAAGGCCCTTAATTTGTAAAAAATCAGTGGACTGGAACAAAATGTAAACATGACCTGTAACTCATGATGCCTGACTCTCACACCATATATTAGATCAATATCTTCAAGTGTTGTGAAAAAGGCCCGGAAAACATGTGTGACTGACTGACGGATGGACGGACAGATGCACGTGCACACACATGGACACATGGACGGACGGACAAATCGAAACAAGAAAGTCAGTAGAACTGACAGATGCTCCCCGAAGAACGTCATTGTTACAAATAAGGCCTTGGTCAATGGGTGGGAGGATATGTTGAAATCCCCATTCCTAAATCATATCTATTCTCCTCATCAGATGAGATGTTTTACCAACTCTAATTTGGAGACTTAGTAACAGTTTACTATTTAATATGATAATACGTGTTACTCATCAGATCTTTCATTGATTTTTTTTAAGTTTTTATACTACTAAAAATTAAGTCATACATTTCAATGTGTGCTCATACCAAAGAGGTTAACCAACACTCTTGACATATGACTGGATATTTGAAATAGTGTATAATGGCCTAAACAACAATTAGCTGACATGATTATGATTGACATTACTAGCATATTGAATTTTGTGGAGTTTTGTTTAAATGATATCTCCTGTTAAATTAGGCAAATGACATGAATATTAGTCAACAACATGGTAGTAGGGGCCATAACTCTCTTAAAAATTGAGGAACCAGGTCACGTCCGACAATATGCGTATCTACTCTTGGTGATAAAGCTTCCCATAAAGTTTTGTTGAATTCAAGCCATTAATTCCTGAGAAATAGCCCGGACAAGATTCATGCAATATGAACTATAGGCCAAAAAGTCAAGGGGCCTAACTCTTTAAAAATTTAGGAATCGGGTCAGCGACATATGCGATCTCCTCTTGGTAATAAAGCTTCCCATAAAGTTTCGTTGAATTCAAGCCATTAGTTCCTGAGAAATAGCCCGGACAAGAATCATGCAATATGTACTATAGGCCAAAAAGTCAATGGGCCATAACTCTGTGAAAAATTTAGGAATCGGGTCATGCTGACGATATGCGCATCTCCTCTTGGTAATAAAGCTTCCCATAAAGTTTCGTTGAATTCAAGCCATTAGTTCCTGAGAAATAGTCCGGACAAGGAAAGTGTGACGGACGGATGGACGGACGGACGGACGAAGCGGCGACTATATGCGTCACCTTTGGTGAGCATAAAAAAAAAACGGAGTTGGCAGGGCATAAAAATTCATCTGGAGGCCTGATTATTCATTGGATCAATGGTAGGCAATGGTGAGGTGACCATTTATGCCAAAAGAAATTAAATTCTAACCATTTGTTTCATAGAATAATTTTGAAATTCTCTATACAGAGTATAACAGGAAACAAGCCATATGTCTTTTCAAGGGATCAACTTTATTTTAGCAATTATGATAGACAGCCATGAGGTGACCATTTGTGCTATATGAAAATAATTTCTGTCAATTGATTTCAAAGAATTATTTTGAAATCTTCTATGTGAGGTATACAAGGAAACAAGCTGACCTCCTAGGGGTCTCATTTTTTATGGAATCAACTTTATTTAAGCAATTATGGTAGACTGCCATGAGGTGAATATTTGTGCCAAATGAAATTAAATTTTGATCATTGGCTTCAAAGAAGAAGACTTTTGAAATTTTCTGTATAGAGTATAAGAAAACAAGCCAACCTTTTAAGGGCCTCATTTTCCAAGGGATCAACTTTATTTTGGAAATTTGGTAGACAGCCATGAGGTGACTATTTGTACCAAATGTAATTAAATTTTGACCATAGGTTTCAGAGAAGATTTTTGAAGTTTTGAAGAAAAATTATTTTGGTTGCCATGGCAATCAGAATTCTGCATTTTAGCAACGTTTATGAAGGGCTACCAAAGGATGATTAAAGCCAAGTTTTATCAATTTTCAGAGGAGATGTTGTTAAAAGCAAATTGTTGACGACGGACGAGGACGACGCACAATGATGGAAAGCGGACACAGCATGATCACAATAACTCACCTTGAACATGTTCTGCTCTTGTGAGCTAAAAACGGGGACAGTTAGCATTATTGTTCTTAGAGAATGCACTTTTTAGAAACTCCACTCTATCAATATGTACAATAACAACTAAATCCCTCTTATAGTGTTTGAGATATGATCTGACAAGCAAACTGTACCAAGGGGAGATTTCCAGAAAACCAGGCTAGTTAGACAGTTTTTGTGCACTTAATGTCCTCTATCAGGGTATTTAGTTTTAAAGTTAATCCCTCCATTGGTTTTTTAATTATAATCTAGACAAAACTGACATATAGACATACTGTAGACTATATGCTCCTTGAAAACATGCTCGGGGAGGATAAATATAAGGTTGATAATTGTGACCAACAACTTTGCCATCAGCAAATGTAAAACTTACCCATCTTCTTCTGCCCAAGCCAGTGTGGGAACTATTGCGAAATGATAGAGATGAGAAGTCAGTTTCTCCTGAAGTCAGATACAATAAACTACAATACTTTATGATATTTGACACAAGTATGACTGACTGACAATTATAGAGGGATAGGAGGGATGGGGGGGGAATGGATAAGACATTATGAAAGCAGAAACACAAGGGAATTTAGCAATAACCACTCAATGTCTAAGAAAACACACATGGAATGTATTGCTCTTGTATAACACTTTTTTTCCATACACATGGATTTATATAAAAACTAGTTCTCAAATTTCGACAAGTAATTTTCTGAATATATGGCACAGTCACAGCAATAGCAAGCTTTTCTGGACACATTTTGACATTGATCTCTATGACATAATTTTGCTTGGTTGAATATAAGCTTGGTCTGACATGGTTTTAAGTTCTGTAAATTTTATGGTGTATCTATGTGGTAATGTTTTGCTATAACACAGTACTCACGTTACACGCTGATCTCCTGTGGTGTGTATTTATGTTCACTGCAATTTTCTTAACAATTATATCTCTTCTTAAACCAAATAAATGTCTTTTGCCTGGAAAAAAAAAAACACTTAAAGATTAGTTATTCACTTTTACAATGTATAAAATATTTGTAGTTCAATTTAATGTTATAAACAATAAGAGTGTCCTTTGGAACACGTATGTCACCTGCTGAAGCATGATGGGAAAGGTGTGATGGACAGACAGACAGACAGATGGACGATGGAAAAGTGATCCTTATGTGCCATTTCTACTTACAGCAGGTGACACAAAAAGCCCACATAAGCTGTAACAGAAAACATTATTCAGGGGCTTGGTGTTAAACTAGTGTAACTACTTCTGTACTTATAAGTACGGTAGTTGCCATAGTCATGCACAAAGTTCTCCAAGTTTTATACACACAATAACTATGGACACAATTCAATAAATTAAATACTTTATATAAACTCTGAAGCTGTATTTTTTTATATTACCTGGTATTTCTTAAAAAGAGATAAATAATGAATAACATTTCACATTTGTTGCTGAAATTAACAAACAGTCAGTTTGTCACGCATTATCAATATCATGAAGATATTCATCTGGACCACCTAGAACTATCACTGAAGGTGATTAATACTCCAACACAGTGCTTTGTAACAGAATATAAAGGTTTATTAATCGGACAAGGTATTTATAGCAAATTCTTAGTCAAAAAAAGCCATGACTGTGTAAAAACCTTAAGGATTTTACCCAAAGTCGGAAATGGCCTTTGTCTTAGAGATAAACATGTTTACCAGAAATTATCTACCTAAATCTGTTGAACCTATGATGAACCAGACAAGGTATTCTTGGAAAATTTAAGTCTAAAAGGGGCCATAACTGTGTAAAAAATTTACAGATTTTGTGGGGGGTATAATCTATCTATTGGTTAATTAAGGTTATACATGTACATTATACCCCGTCCAATTAAACAGTTTACTGATTTTGAGTTTCTTCCAATGATTGACATCACTATTTACAGGTGATGGCTCTATTTATTTCACCTGAATTACAATACTCAAACAATGTGACAATGTGAGGCATTATTTCAAAGTTTAAATATGTCCAAGGAAAAGGCAAATATTTTGGTCAGCTGAGTCAATTCACTTTCAAAAGAAACTGAGTATCTGCAACTAGAACTATCACTGGATGTGATAGAATAGCCCCCCACCCCCCACCAGCTATGATTGCATAATCACAGAAAAGAAAGCATTGGCCATACCACCAAAGAGTCCCATTACTTTAGGATAGTTAGAAAACAAGAGCTGTCAGGGAGAGAGCATGCTAAACTATTCTCCATGTATCTCTCAAATTACATGATAGTGTCTGCTCTTTTCTACTCACTGCATTTATGTTGCTGAACAAGTATACAAAGTATCAAAGCAGTAACATGACTTTGAAACATTTATTAGTGTATTTTTATATGGAATACTGTAGCTGAACTTGGCCTGGGTTAACTAAGAAGAGATCTCCCTGCAAGTTATCTCCCTTAGTAAATGCATTGGTGTGAATGGTTAATCTTGATAGTTATAGGGCTGACACTATGATTATCAGGCTAATTTATATGGTTATCATATATTTTACACTCCTTCAAGAACACCAAATTTTCAAAGTCACAATTCACTACTGCAGGGAATGACATGTTTTTATAACAAGTGTCAGCTTCAAATTTAAGTCATGATGCCAGCACTTATATAACACTTACATAACATATAACTAATAAATTTACCCCATTACACAATAATGACCCCAAAGACATGTGTGAAGTTTCAAGTGAATACCTTTGGTGGTTGTGGAAATTGAGTTTGCCATAAAAATTTCTAAGGTCACAAAGGGGAATAATTCCAGTAAAATCCATGCTAGAGTTATGGGTCTTGGTAAAACATGTACATATGACCCTGAAGACAAGTGTCAAGTTTCAAGTGAATACCTTTGGTGGTTGTGGAGATTGAGTTTGCACACAAAATTTCTAAGGTCACAAAGGGGTATCATTCCAGTAAAATCCATGCTAGAGTTATGGGTCTTGGTAAAACATGTACATATGACCCTGAAGACAAGTGTCAAGTTTAAAGTGAATACCTTTGGTGGTTGTGGATATTGAATTTGCATGCATAACCTTAACCAGAAATTTCTAAGTTCACAAAGGGGAGTAATTCAGTAAACAAGAGCTGTCAGAGGACAACACGCTCGACTATTCAAAATGCTTGTTGGTAAATAAAATAAAATCTATTTCAAATCTTGCCCTTCATACCCTGTATATAATAATAGTCAACAAGAGTGCCAGTGATGCCACAATATACGCCGCCACAAAATATAAAGACCAAGAGTGGCCTTTTAATTATTGCTTTTAACATTTCTTTAAGCATAAGCTCATAATGAAGTCTGTGAGACCAATTAATTTAGCTGAACAGAGATAGAAACCTAAAAAGGCTTCCAATATGAAAGAAGGTCAAATAGCAGTTCAATATGAATCCTTTTTTCTTTCTCTGCATAACTCTTGCAAAAATCACTGTACCAGAAAAACCCTGCTTTAAGCACTTTTACCTGTTTAGAAACTTGAGTTGTATTTCCAAGAGACCCTGTTTAGAAAGGCATAACTATTGCAAATATTGATGAACATCAAAATCCCTGCTTTGTTCATATCTACCCAGTATAGTAATGACATTGCCCAAGTCTTGAAAAATTAGGTCAGAAACATACAAGGAATTGCATTCACAAGGCTGAAATATCAATCAGCTAAAGAGACTAAGTTTCAAGGGACAAAAATCTTGTAAAATTCAATGAACTCGAAAATCGCCACTTCATGCACATCTACCCATTATAGTAATGCCACAAATCAGGTTTTGAAAAGACTCGCTCAGAAACGTAGGAGGAGTTGCATTCACAAGGCTGCAATATCAATCAGCTATAGAGACTAAGTTTCAAGGGAAACAAATCTTGTAACAAGAGGCCCATGATGGCCCTAAATCGCTCACCTGAGATAAATAGGTTGACCCAAGGAACATCTGTACCAATTTATTTTAAAATCTGGCCAGCAGTTTTGAAGAAGATGATTTTTAAAGTTTTCATATTTTTTTTCTTTTTGTTGCCATGGCAACCAGAGTTCTACATGGATCAAGTTTATTTTAGCAGCTTTTGTGAAGGTTGACCCAAGGATCATCCCTGCCAAGTTTAATCTAAATCTGTCCAGTGGTTTCAGAGGAGATGTTGTTTAAAGGTTTCTCTATGTACATATAAGGCAAATAAGCCCCGCCCCTGGCGGCCATGTTTTTTTACGGATCAGAATAATTTTAGCAACTTTGGTAGAGGTTGGCCCAAGGAATATCTGTACCAATTTATTTTAAAATCTGGCCAGTAGTTTTGAAGAAGATGACTTTTAAAGTTTTCTTTTTTTCTTGTTTTTTTGTTGCCATGGCAACCAGAGTTCTACATGGATCAAGTTTATTTTAGCAACTTTTGTGAAGGTTGACCCAAGGATCATCCCTGCCAATTTGAATCAAATTCTGTCCAGTGGTTTCAGAGGAGATGTTGTTTAAAGGTTTCTCTATATACATATAAGGCAAATAAGCCCCGCCCCTGGCGGCCATGTTTTTTTACAGATCGGAATAATTTTAGCAACTTTGGTAGAGGTTGACCCAAGGAACATCTGTACCAATTTATTTTAATATCTGGCCAGTAGTTTTGAAGAAGATGATTTTTAAAGTTTTCATTTGTTTTCCCTTTTTGTTGCCATGGCAACCAGAGTTCTACATGGATCAAGTTTATTTTAGCAACTTTTGTGAAGGTTGACCCAAGGATCATCCCTGCCAATTTTAATCAAATTCTGTCCAGTGGTTTCAGAGGAGATGTTGTTTAAAGGTTTCTCTATATACATATAAGACAAATAAGCCCCGCCCCTGGCGGCCATGTTTTTTTACGGATCGGAATAATTTTAGCAACTTTGGTAGAGGTTGACCCAAGGAACATCTGTACCAATTTATTTTAAAATCTGGCCAGTAGTTTTGAAGAAGATGATTTTTAAAGTTTTCATTTTTTCCCCTTTTTGTTGCCATGGCAACCAGAGTTCTACATGGATCAAGTTTATTTTAGCAACTTTTGTGAAGGTTGACCCAAGGATCATCCCTGCCAAGTTTAATCAAATTCTGTCCAGTGGTTTCAGAGGAGATGTTGTTTAAAGGTTTCTCTATATACATATAAGGCAAATAAGCCCCGCCCCTGGCGGCCATGTTTTTTTACGGATCCAAATAATTTGAACAATCTTGGTAGACACTTACCAAAGGAACATCTGTGCCAAAACATTTTGAAATTCAGTTGGTTGTTTTGGAGAAGAAGACATTTTAAGTTTTTTCTTTCCGTTGCCATGGCAACCAGAATTCCAAATGGAATTCAATTCTTTGAACAACTTTGAAAGGGGACCACCCAAGGAACATCCCTGTAAAGTTTTATCAAAATTGACCAAGCGGTTAAGGAGGAGATGTCGTTTGAAGCAAAATGTTGACGGACGACGGACGGACGGACGACGGACGGACGGACGACGGACGGACGGACGACGGACGAAGACCGGTCACAATAGCTCACCTTGAGCCTCTGGCTCAGGTGAGCTAAAAATCAATGCACCTGAAAATCGCCACTTCATGCACATCTACCCATTATAGTAATGACATTGCCCAAGTCTTGAAAAGATTTATTCAGAAATGTAGGAGGAGTTGCGTTCAGAAGGCTGCAATATCAATCAGCTACAGAGACTAAGTTTCAAGGGACACAAATCTTGTGAAAATCAATGAACTGGAAAATCTCCACTTCATGCACATCTACCCATTATAGTAATGCCACAAATCAGGTTTTGAAAAGATTTGTTCAGAAACGTAGGAGGAGTTGCGTTCAGAAGGCTGCAATATCAATCAGCTACAGAGACTAAGTTTCAAGGGACACAAATCTTGTAAAAATCAATGAACTGGAAAATCGCCACTTCATGCACATCTACCCATTATAGTAATGACATTGACCAAGTTTTGAAAAGATTCATTTGGAAATGTAGGAGGAGTTGCGCTCACAAGATATGGACATACGAACGTACGCACGGACGGACGGACGGAGAAGATGACGCCAATATACGACCGCCTTTGGCGGCGTATAAAAATGATATACCTTAATAGTCTAATACCCTTAAATAGGTTTATGAAATCTAAAATCATTCCCATGCCTAGTTACTGATACATAAGCATAATAACACTGTGCATGTAAAACTTTAATCAAGTATCCAAGTTAGAAAAGGGTTGTATAAAAATTTTCATAAAATTCAGTCCAAGAGTTATCCTCCTTGGTTTTCTGATTCCCCTGAACACACTTCTAAACTTTCTAGTCAATACCAAAAACAATTTCTGAGATATAAGCTGGATAAAAGCTTGCATGCAAAACTCAAACCAAGAGCTGCAACGCCGACTACAATAGCTCTCATATTCTTCGAATAGTTAAGCTTAAGACATGCTGGTGTTTTGGACAATGGCCTACAATTACGACCCAAAGACATTTGTAAAGTTTCAAGTGAAT
The DNA here is from genome assembly GCA_021229015.1 of Solen grandis. NCBI lineage: Eukaryota > Metazoa > Mollusca > Bivalvia > Adapedonta > Solenidae > Solen > Solen grandis. The sequence continues at coordinate 58,065,312 of CM037788.1, read as the reverse complement.
ACCTTTGGTTGTTGTGGAGATTGATTTTGCATTCATAACCTTAACCAGGAATTTCTAATTTCACAAAAGGGAATAATTCAGTAAAAATCCATGCTTGAGTTATGGGTCTTGGTAAGTGGTGCACAATTATGACCCTGAAGACATGTGTGAAGTTTCAAGTGAATACCTTAGCTGGTTGTGGAGATTGAATTTGCACGCATTATCTTAACCAGGAATTTCTAAGTTGACAAAGTGGAATAATTCAGTAAAAATCCATGCTAGAGTTATGGGTCTTGGTCAGTGAGCTACAATTATGACCGCAATTACATTTGTAAAGTTTCAAGTGGTTGTGGAGATAAATGAAAGTAGAAAAACTTACACGTACAACCTTAATCTTGAGTGTTACATCAATGCCACGCCAACACTGACGCCAACGCTGATGCCAGGGTGACTAGGATAGCTCATACTACTCTCCGAATTGTCAAGCTAATAAAGGGAGATAATAAAATCCATGTGAAGTTACAGTTCTTAGGCAATACACTTCAACTACTTGTTATCTGTATTTTATCTTTATTTAAAGTTTCAAGTGAATCAAATCATTTTTAAAGCTATGCTCCAGACAAAAATTCATTATCACTAAAGAAACAAAGGGCCATAATTCTGAGATTAAAAATTTCAATTGAACATGTTGATGACAGTGCAACAAAACTTCCTACCTATCAATCCTGTGAACGTTCATCAAATTCTAGCCAAAGGTTTTGGAAACTTAGTGTGGACAAGAATCTGTACAGCCATTATGTTGCTAAATACCAAAGGGCCATAACTCTGTGATGATACATTCAAACCAAATGTGCCGCTGATACAAAGCTAGACTTATTACCTATCAGCCCAATTAAGTTATGTCCAATTCAAGCTAGGGGTTTTGGTGATATATGGACAAGAATCAGTAGATACACAATTTTGCTTAACAAGAGGACCATGTAGGGTTCAAATCAGGGTTTCTAGAGATGAAGTGCAGACAAGATTGCGTCAAAAACTCAAAAGGCAATAACTCTGTCAGGACAGACATACTGATTCCAGTATATCTTCCCACAACTTTGTTGTGGGGGTATAAAACTCCTTTTTCCCTTGCACAGATGAGTTATTAATCAGTACAACATACTTTTATATATCTCCCCAAATCCTCCTTTTTTCAGAAATTGTAATTCTTTTCCAATTTTTTTTTCAATTTCCTCTGCTTTCATATTGACAATACGCCCAGGATGGGGTACTAGAATTGTCTCAGGTTGGGATGTGTCTACCTCATCAGTTCCTTCTTCATCTGCAATATAAAAAACAACTTCCAGTGAAGACAGCAGGCCTTTGTTCTAGAAATGTTGAAATGAGCCTTTTTTTATTTTGCATTTTGCTGATTGTATGAAATAAAACAGACTGGGTAAAAAAGAAACAATGTGCTCCTTTATTTAGCCTCTGATATTAACAAATCCAAACCTATGTATGTAAAAGATCCTCACGAAATGGCAATTCTTAAAACAGAGTCCAGAATGTGACTCAATAAATGACATGGTACTAATGAATACAAAACAACATAAAACATGACCAGTCTGCGAGTTACTCAAAACCTGATCTGGCCTTATATGTTAATTAAACAGTACACACAGGCTTAACAAATGGGTAAAAGAATAGATGATGAATCGTCAAAGAGAGACATTATTCCACTGATGTTTTCTAAGTCTTTTATTTCCACTCCTTTAATTCACAAAGTCTGTGACTAAGATGCTGATATAAGACCAGATGGATGTTCATGAAAAAACTTGTGTCACCTGCCACTCCCAAACTCCTGATTAGATAATATTTACCCTGGATAAGTTTTCAATTTAGTTTATCAGTGACATTTTACAGTCTTTAAATGTGCATTTTTTTCAACAGAATTAATAAATTCTAAGGGTTGCAGTTCTTTAACAATAAGTAAATAATACCTTCCACAGCATCTTTGAAAATCAGTTAAAATGATATATAAATTGAGAAAATTAGAAACCAACAATTTTGAGTCAGCATCTGCCTAACTTGTTGACTAAGAAAATGAATAATTGGCTTGGTTTTCCTTTGAGATTTTTCTCATCTTCAAAATTTGATGATCTAGAACTCCAGTAAATATTGATTCATATTATGATGATTATATTCTCAATTTGAAATGTTTAATGAAATGATAATACTCCTCACTTACCGTTGATCTTCAGCCTTGACACATCCTGTGCAAGACTATTATTTGGTGAGATGACACTGGTATTTCCAAATTCATCTACAAAATACACAATGTGAATAAAGTAAAAAATGAAAGCAAACCCTTCAAACTGAACCCATGGTTCACTGAGTACAGTTGAAATGTCTGAAAAACTTGAATCAACAAAACCTGCAAACATATACTCAGTTGAAATACTAGAATTGCCATTGTCATGTCACAAATACCCTCCGCATGCCGTTTTGTCACAGGGATTTTAAAATGACGCAAATGAGGGTTACAGTTCTTGGTCACTGCACTTCCCCTCAATGAAATCTGTTCACATATGAAGTTTCATCTTGATACCTTTTCATACTTTTTGAATTACGGCCGAAAAAAATTAAGTATGAAAATTTACAAAGGGCAACAACTCCAATATTATGAAACAGAGAGTTATGGTTTTTTATCACTGCACTCTCCCTCAATGAAATCTATCCACATATGAAGTTTCGGATGGATGGATGCACGCAAGGACAGACAAGCTGAATCCAGTATAACCCCCTTACAACTTCGTTATAAATAAAGTATGCACTCAAGCCTATATCACTTGAATGCATGATTTCTTTCTGAAACATGAGTTTGGTATATATCATTATGGGTATTGTAAGTCCAACATTAAGTACATTAAAATAATAAACAACAATTCTGGGCCACCATCTGTCTAAATTATTGACCAAGAAAATAATTTAAACTTTGCATATTGACTAGAAATGAAACAACAAATAATAATGTGAAATAAAATAAGGTATCAATAGGCTTGATTTTGAGTTATCTGCCCTTGAAAATGACCAAAAAAAAGCTAGAAACTCACATCCAGGGTCAGATAACTCAAACAGTAGCAAGGAGACCCCCATTATTTTATCCTATTAATTTGTTTCTAGTGTTATTCTCTATAATCATGCAAAGTTTAAAAAATTCTGTTCACTAGTTTTGATTTTCCTTCTTTGTCTATATAGAAAAAAACTGTTATTGTGAAATATGCCCTTAATGCAACCCAATATAGGGTGATATCAAACTTGAGACCTTAATTATAATATTATAATGGAAATGTACAAGAAAATTAGACTCAAAGTAATTAAACAACAAGAAGTGTTCCTTAGAACACACGTGTCACCTACTGACAGAAGCATTATGGAAACAAGAGGGCCAAGATAGCCCTGTGTCACTCACCTGAGTAAGATTGCTGTGTTAGGCATGATGACAAAAAAATGTGGCATATAAAGAGTTTTTCTAACATTTGACTAGGTGACCTAGATTTTGATCCTACCTGAATTTGCATTCAACTGGGAATTCATGCAGTCATCATTCTTATCAAGTTTAATGAAGACTGGTACAAAAATTTAGGCCCCAACAGTGCTCACAAGATTTTTCTAAAATTTGCCCTGGTGACCTACTTTTTGACCCCATGTGGCCCAGTTTTGAATTCATCCGAGATTTGATGTAAACAAACATTCTGACCAAGTTACATTAAGGTTAGACTAAAACTGTGGCCTCTAGAGTGTTCACAAGGTTTTTCTAAGATTTGACCTGGTGACCTAGTTTTTGACACAAAGTAAAACGATTTCAAACTTGTCCAAGATATCATGTAGACAAACATCCTGACAAAATATCATGAAGATTGGGCCAAAACTGTTACCTCTAGAATGTTCACAAGGATTTTCTAAGATTTGACCTAGTGACCAAGTTTTTGACCTAACATGACCCAATTTCAAACTCATCCGTCATAGCATAAAGACGAACATCCTGACAAATTTTCATGAAGATTGGGCCAAAAATATGGCCTCAAGCACGTTCACAAGGATTTTTTAATATTTGACCTTGTGACCTAGTTTTTGACCCCACATGACAGATTTTGGAACTCATCCAAGATATCATGTAGACAAATATCCTGACGAAATCTAATGAAGATTGGGCTAAAACTGTGGCCTCTAGAGTGTTCACAAGTTTTTTTCTAAGATTTGACCTGGTGGCCTAGTTTTTGACTCCACGTAACCCATTTTCAAACTCATCCAAGATATCATGTAGACAAACACCCTGACCAACTGTCATGAAGATTGGGCTAAAACTGTGACCCCTAGAGTGTTCACAAGGTTTTTCTAAGATTTGACCTGGTGACCTAATTTTTGACCCCACGTGACCCATTTTAGAACTCATCCAAGATGTCATGTAGACAAACATCTGGAAAAAATCTAATGAAGATTGGGCTAAAACTGTGGTGGCCCCTAGAGTGTTCACAAGATTTTTCTAAGATTTGACCTGGTGACCTAGTTTTTGACCCCACAAGACCCAATTTCGAACTCATCCGAGATATCATGTAGACAAACATCCTGACCAAGTTTCAGGAAGATTGGGCCAAAACTGTAGCCTCTAGAGTGTTCACAAGCAATTGTTGACGACGGACGGCGCACGACGGACAAAAAGCGGTCACAAAAGCTCATTCTGAGCACAAGTGCTCAGATGAGCTAAAAATGTAAGATAATGGAAAAGTGATCCCTGTGTGTCACCTATGCTTACAGCAGGTGACCCAATAAACTAACCATTATCTTTATCAGGCACTGCATTCATATTACTGCTAATTGGATGTTCTGCCACACCCAGATGTTTATTTTCAGTTTGTTGACCAGTCCCTCTCTGCTCTGCACCAGGAAACACAGGATATTCATTTGGCATAGACATGTTGTCAGTATCCATGCTGGCTCCAGGTGACCAATTCCTTGTGTCAACACTCGGAGTGGTGGATGGCAATGGCAGAGCAGGATTGCTTAACATTTTCTCAACATTTGAACTCAATATGTCTTCACCAGCATGAAACGTATTTGTAGTTTGAGACTCTCTTCCTGTGCCATCTGTGTTTGAGTCTAGAATCCTTTGACCTGCATGACCAACCTGTGATCCAGGAGCACTTTGGTTGACCTGTGACTGAGAGCTATTTGCTGGTCTGTTTATTTGCTGAGAAGTGCTTGTAGTGCCACTTTCTTGTCTGTTTATTTGCTGAGAAGCGGTTGCAGTGCCACTTACCGGTCTGTTTCTTTGCTCAGAAGTGCCTGCAGTGGCAATTGCTGGTCTGTTTCTTTGCTCAGAAGTGCCCATAGTGCCACTTTCTTGTCTGTTCATTTGCTGAGAAGTGTTTGCAGTGACACTTACTGGTCTGTTTCTATGCTCAGAAGTGCCTGCAGTGGTATTTGCTGGTCTGTTTCTTTGCTCAGAAGTGCCCATAGTGCCACTTTCTTGTCTGTTCATTTGCTGAGAAGTGTTCGCCATGGCACTTACTGGTCTGTTTCTTTGTTCAGAAGTGCCTGTAGTGGCACCTGCTGGTCTGTTTCTTTGCTCAGAAGTGCCTGTATTGGCATTTGCTGGTTTGTTTCTTTGCTCAGAAGTGCCCAAAGTGCCACGAGCTGGTCTGTTTCTTTGCTGAGAAGTGCTCTGTCTGCCATTGTCTGGTCTTCCCACAAAACCTATATATATTCAAAATATCTTAAACATATAGGCTTGCCAAATTTAGGTCTGTCATACCTGTGACAAAGACCATGAGCATTAGGCCAAGGTCCTGTTGTCATAAGCAACCTTTGTTAAAAACATGAGTTTTTTAATAAAGGGGAGAGGCTACAAGGATAATGACAGGAAAAAAATAGTAATTTAGCCTTTGAACTTGAGCAAATGATCTGAATTCAATTTTATGACACGCCCTCTGGCCAGGAGCAAATATGATGCAAAGAAATAGCATCTTATGTTACAATGATATGGATGTACACAAATCAGATCTTAAATAGACTATGACCTTGACTTTGAGCCAATGATCTTTGGCCATAACCATGACATGCCTTCTAGTCATAAGCAACCTTAGTTTAAAGTATGAACATCTACCTTGAACAGGTTACAAAAATATGGGGTAGACCACTGGCACTAGAATAACAGAATTACGATTTTTCCCTCTATACTGTATTATGAACATGGTAAGGAATGGAATCTGACATCACTTGATTACGGAGATTGTAACATTGTACAAATATATGCTTTCATTATATTCTATGCACGCTTTGGTTAGTCTTATATTCAATTAACACATGGTGTAACAAATCATTGTCAAAAGGTAACCTTAACAAAGTAATAACGTGAAATGTAACAATTTGTACATATTTTTAAATTTGCTCCACTCTCAACTTCTGTTTTTTTGTTGTTTTTTGGGGTTTTTTTTGGCAATTCTTAATGGATGACGTAATACTTCTACGCAAGCAATTTCCTACAATCTGATGATGTCAATTTCACATTGTCCAATCCTATCACTCGATTCAAAATTGACCAAACAAAAATGAAAGTAGATAGTGGAACAGACTTAAAAAGATGAACAAACTGTTGAAATTCTCAGTTATTTCTATGTTAAGGTTGCAATTTGACAATGATTTGATGTACCATGTGTTAATTGAATGTCAGACTGATCAAACTGTGCATAGAATATTGGTAGCATACATTTATACACAGTTACAACCTTCGTCATCAAGTAATCCGTTCCTTACCATGTTTCAATATACAGTGAAAAAGAACAAAACTTTTTTAATCAAGATTCCAATGTGTGTGGTAATTCTGCAGTTCTAAAGCCAGTGGGGCAGACACAGATTTTGTCACTGAACCTGTGACTTTGACCTTGAACAAATAAGCTTAGGTCAAGGTCATGATACACCAAGCAGTCTTCAAATGCAAAATTTTTTTTTGACCCCAAACTGTGACCTACACAAAAACACAGAAGTCTTGGACAGATAACCAGCGCTCAGTCACAGATCAACCACAATGTTTCATAAAATAATTCTTAAACTGTTATGCTAATTCTGTTATTGTTTCACATTCTTTTAATCATTTTAATCTTGTTGTATCTTAAAAATGAAAGTAAATCCGCAAAAAACTGATGACAATTACAGACACAACATATTTCTGATGATTTTTTTTATTTGCATGACAAAGATAGGTGTGCATCTACTTTGGAGAATACTAAAAACATGTCTTATTAGCCTTTAAAAAATAAATAAAAGTATTACCTTCAACTTTTTCAGAAAGAAAAATCAGCAATTTTACACACCTTATAGTTTGCCATCTTGGCAGTTATTAAGATATCTTTTAATGCAAGATTGAAGGAAAAATATATTGAGGAATAGAAAATAAATGTTTTTTGAGTAAATTAAGTCATGGTTGATCTTCTTTTACATTCCACTGTACTCTTATGCTTTTGCGGTTAAATGAATTTTACTCTCCTTTTTGGATCTTAGATTGGTCATGCAGACCAAAGGATTGTAGACTCAAACACAAATGGCACAATTGTTACCCACTTAAAAATTGAAAAGGTATTCCAAGTTTGAGGTCAGTTATTGAGAAACTGACATAAACAAAAAAAGAACAAAAAAAAAACTAACAAAAAAACAATATAACTTTGAATTTTTGTGTTGTGTAAAGGTGGATTTTTAACATGATCAGTGTCAGAGGACAGTTCGCTCCACTATTTGAAATGCTTGTTGGTAAATCAAATGAAATCTATTTCAATTCTTGCCTTTATATAACAAGAGGGCCAAGATGGCCCTTAATCGCTCACCTGAGAAAGATGATTGCTTAAGAAATAAAGATGCTAGAGTGTAAGCTAAGTGAAATCTGGCTTTTTTTTATAGTGACAAGAGCGTAACTCCTAAATTAACTAGCCAATATCAGCCATATTCAAACTCAATCGAGACATTATGGTCATAAACATTGTCTTAAAGTTTGAAGATGATTGCTAAAAAAATTGAGGACGCTAGGGTGTAAACAATGTGAAATCTGGCATTTTTTATGATAAAATACTCCTAACCTAAGTGACCAATCTCAGCCATAATTAAACTCGATTGAGAGATTATGGACAGAAACACAGTCTTAAAGTTTAAAAATGATTGTTTAAAATAATGAAGATGGTAGAGAGTAAACAAAGTGAAATCTTGCATTTTTTATATTAAAAGGGACATAACTCCTGACCTTATTGGCCAATAGTAGCCACAATTGAACTCAATTAAGACATTATCATCATAAACAATCTCATAAAGTTTTAAGATGATTGAGAGAGTAAACAAAGTGAAATCTGGCATATTTTTATATTAAAAGGGGCATAACTCTTGAACCAATCAACCAATCTCAGCTTTTATTGAACTCAATCGAGACATTATGGTTATAAACATTGTCATAAAGTTTGAAGATGACTGCTTGCAAAATGAAGATGCTAGAGTGTAAACAAAGTGAAATCTAACATTTTCTTATATTAAAAGGGGCATAACTCCTGACCTAATTGACCGATCTCAGTTATATTCGACATCAATCGAGACATTGTGATCATAAACATTGTCATAAAGTTTGAAGATGATTGCTCAAAAAATGAAGACGCCAGAGTGTAAACAAAGTGAGATCAGGCATTTTTTTATATTAAAAGGGGCATAATTCCTGACCTAATTGACCGATCTAAACCATAATCAAACTCAATCAAGACATTATAGTCATAAACATTGTCATAAAGTTTGAAGATAATTGTTTGAAAAACGAAGATGCTAGAGTGTAAACAAAGTAAAATCTGGCATTTTTTTATATCAAAAGGGCCATAACTCCTGACCTAATTGACCAGTCTCAGCCATAATCAAACTCAATCGAGACATAATGGTCATAAACATTGCCATAATGTTTGAAGATGATTGCTCAGAAGAAGAAGATGCTAGAGTGTAAACAAAGTGAAATCTGGCATTTTTTTAATATTAAAAGGGGCTTAACTCCTGACCTAACTGACCGATCTCAGCCATATTGGAACTCAATTGAGACATAATGGTCATAAAGATTGTCATAAAGTCTGAAGATGATTGCTTGAAAAATGAAGATGCTAGAGTGTAAACAAAGTAAAATCAGGCATTTTTTTTATATTAAAAGGGGCATAACTACTGACCTAATTGACCAATCTCAGCCATAATTAATTGAACTTAATCAAGAAATTGTGGTCATAAACATTGTCATAAAGTTTGAAGATGATTGCTAAAAAAACTAGAACTGCCATTGTAATGGGGCAAATAACCCCCGCATGTCGCTTTGTCACAGGAATGAAGTTTACAGTTTTTGTTTCAAGTTTCATCTTGATGCCTTTTATACTTTTTGAATTACAGCTCGGACAAAAATTAAGTATGAAAATTTACAAAGGGCAATAACTCCAAAATTACATGACAAAGAGTTATGGTTCATCGTCACTGCAAGCCCCCTCAATGAGATCTATCGCCATATGAAGTTTCATCTTGATATCTTTTATACTTTTTGAGTAACGGCCCGGACAAAAATTAATTATGAAAATTTAATCACTGCACTCCCCCTCAATATGATCTATCCACATATTTAGTTTCATCTTGATATCTTTTATACTTTTTGAGTTACGGCCGGACAAAAATTAAGTATGAAAATTTACAAAGGGCAATAACTCCAAAATAACGCGACAGAGAGTTATGGTTCTTGGTCACTCACCCACCCCCTAAATGTGAGCTATCAACATATGAAGTTTCATCTTGATGCCTTTTATACTTTTTGAGTTACAGCCCGGACAAAAAAAAAACGACAGACGGACGGACGGCCAGACGGCCGGATGGTGAGATGGCCAGACAGACAAGCTGATTCCAGTATGCCCCCCTTACAACTTTGTTGTGCGGGGGGTATAATGAAGATGCTAGAGTGTAAACAAAGCGAGATCAGGCATTTTTTTATATTAAAAGGGGCATAACTCCTGACCTAATTGACCGATCTCAACCATAATCAAACTCAATAAAGACATTATTGTCATAATCATTGTCATAAAGTTTGAAGATGCTAGAGTTTAAACAAAGTGAAATCTGGCATTTTTTAATATCAAAAGGGCCATAACTCCTGACCTAATTGACCGATCTCAGCCATAATCAAACTCAATCGAGACATAATGGTCATAAAGATTGTCATAAAGTCTGAAGATGATTGCTTGAAAAATGAAGATGCTAGAGTGTAAACAAAGTAAAATCAGGCATTTTTTATATTAAAAGGGGCATAACTACTGACCTAATTGACCAATCTCAGCCATAATTAATTGAACTTAATCAAGAAATTGTGGTCATAAACATTGCCATAAAGTTTGAAGATGATTGCTCAAAAGAAGAAGATGCTAGAGTGTAAACAAAGTGAAATCTGGCATTTTTTTAATATTAAAAGGGGCTTAACTCCTGATCTAACTGACCGATCTCAGCCATATTGGAACTCAATTGAGACATAATGGTCATAAAGATTGTCATAAAGTCTGAAGATGATTGCTTGAAAAATGAAGATGCTAGAGTGTAAACAAAGCGAGATCAGGCATTTTTTAATATCAAAAGGGCCATAACTCCTGACCTAATTGGCCGATCTCAGCCATATTCGAACTCAATCGAGACATTATGGTCATAAACATTGTCATAAAGTCTGAAGATGATTGCTTGAAAAATGAAGATGCTAGAGTGTAAACAAAATAAAATCATGCATTTTTTTATATTAAAAGGGGCATAACTACTGACCAAATTGACCAATCTCAGCCATAATTAATTGAACTTAATCAAGAAATTGTGGTCATAAACATTGCCATAAAGTTTGAAGATGATTGCTCAAAAGAAGAAGATGCTAGAGTGTAAACAAAGTGAAATCAGGCATTTTTTTAATATTAAAAGGGGCTTAACTCCTGACCTTATTGACCGATCTCAGCCATTTTGGAACTCAATTGAGACATAATGGTCATAAACATTGTCTTAAAGTTTGAAAATAATTGCTTAAGAAATGAAGGTGATAGAGTGTAAACACTATATTGTTGACAACGCACGACGCACACCACACGACGGACGACAGACACTCAGGGGATCACAATAGCTCACCCTGAGCTTTGCTCAGGTGAGCTAATAACAGTCAAAAACTAGAACAGTCGCCTAAGGGCTTACTAATACCCCCCGCAAGTGTTTTTGTCAAACATGGCTTTGGAGCATGAAATCAGAATTCTTGCATACAACACTCCATCTTAATACGTATATAGAGGACATATGTGCCAACTACATGGAAATCTAGTGATCCTTTGTAACACATACCTATGGATATACCTATGTCTATGGATAAATATCATTAAGATTCACTGAAATCTATCAATGGAAGAAAATTGTAAAACAAATACCATCAAAGGGACATATGTTTAAAACAGGGGGGAGGGGGGGGGTAACCCAATGTTATATAGAAAAAGCGCTTCTACAATGTCTAAGGATGAATGGCAGCAAGTTTCATCAAAATCCTTCCAGTAGTTTAGGCGAAGTAGTCCGCAGAAGTTTGTAATGCAAAAATCATCAAAGGGCATAACTTGTAATAAAGGGAGGTAATCCAATGTTATATAGATAACGCGCTTATACAATGTCTAAGGATCACTGCCAGCAAGTTTCATCAAAATCCTTCCAGTAGTTTAGAAGGAGTAGTCCGCAGAAGTTTGTAATGCAAAAATCATCAAAGGGGCATAACTTGGTAAATAGGGGAGGTAACTCAATGCTATATAGATGTCTAAGGTCATCATTGCCAGTAAGTTTCATCAAAATCCTTCCAGTAGTTTAGAAGGAGTAGTCCGCAGAAGTTTGTAATGCAAAAATCATCAAAGGGGCATACCTTGGTAAATAGGGGAGGTAACTCAATGCTATATAGATAACGCGCTGCTACAATGTCTAAGGATCATTGACAGCAAGTATCATTAAAATCCTTCCAGTAGTTTAGGCGGAGTAGTCCGCAGAAGTTTGTAATGCAAAAATCATCAAAGGGGCATACTTGGTAATAGGGGAGGTAACTCAATGCTATATAGATAACGCGCTGCTACAATGTCTAAGGATCATTGCCAGCAAGTTTCATTAAAATCCTTCCAGTAGTTTAGAAGGAGTAGTCCGCAGAAGTTTGTAATGCAAAAATCATCAAAGGGGCATAACTTGGTGAATAGGGGAGGTAACTCAATGCTATATAGATAACGCGCTGCTACAATGTCTAAGGATCATTGACAGCAAGTATCATTAAAATCCTTCCAGTAGTTTAGGCGGAGTAGTCCGCAGAAGTTTGTAATGCAAAAATCATCAAAGGGGCATAAATTGGTAAATAGGGGAGGTAACCAAATGATATATAGATAACGCGCTTATACAATGTCTAAGGATCATTGCCAGCAAGTTTCATCAAAATCCTTCCAGTAGTTTAGAAGGAGTAGTCCGCAGAAGTTTGTAATGCAAAAATCATCAAAGGGGCATAACTTGGTAAATAGGGGAGGTAACTCAATGCTATATAGATAACGCGCTGCTACAATGTCTAAGGATCATTGACAGCAAGTATCATTAAAATCCTTCCAGTAGTTTAGGCGGAGTAGTCCGCAGAAGTTTGTAATGCAAAAATCATCAAAGGGGCATAACTTGGTAAATAGGGGAGGTAACTCAATGCTATATAGATAACGCGCTAATACAATGTCTAAGGATCATTGCCAGCAAGTTTCATCAAAATCCTTCCAGAAGTTTAGGAGGAGTAGTCCGCAGAATTTTGTGTCTACAGACGGACGGACGGACAGACGGACGGACAGACGGACGGACAGACGGACGGACGGACGGACGGACAACCTGATTCCAGTATACCCCCCCTAACTTCATTGCGGGGGGGTATAACTAGAGATTTGTTTTCATAGAAAACTGATGTCTCCCCCCACCCTCTTCCCCTTACACATATATATATATACTAAGGCACACAGTGACATATGCAAATAGTTAAAGTTAAAGGGCTGACTATATTGTTAAAACACCGTACAGAGTTATGGACCTTGTGTGTGACACTTCCTCTCATCAATTTCTTTCCATAACTAGAATATAAGTAGAGTTATCTTATAATCAAGAAATTGTGAAAAGGTGGAATAACTCCAAAAATGCTGAGGCCAGAGTTAATAACATTGTGCATGACACTTTCTCTCATTAATTTCTTTCCATAAATGAAATTTAATTTCAATAGCATGAGTCAAACTGGAGTTGTCTTAGGACACAAAATTGCATAAAAGCAGAAAAACTCCAACAAGAAACATTGGTAATGGATTTACTCTAGTGTACTGCAATTCTTGTCCATAATGTCTACCCACCTATGAAGCTTCAAGGTTATATGTCTCAAAGTGCATGAGTTATGCCCTAGACAAAACTTAACTGAATATGAATACTCCAAAAATATGATTCATAGATCTTTGCACTGCACTTCTCCTCCCTGAGATCTATCCACCTGTGAAGTTTCAAGTTCATAGTTTTGACACTTTGTGAGTTATGCTCCGGACAAAAATTAAGTATGAAATTTAACGAAGGGAAATAAGTCCGAAAGTATGAATCGCTGAGTTATGGTTCTTTGCACTGCACTTCTCCTCCATGAGATATCCACCTGTGAAGTTTCAAAATAATAGCTTTGATACTTTGTGAGTTATGCTCCGGACAAAAATTAAGGTCTTCCCATCCTTATAGCCATATTCCATATCTAGCCACTGGATGCTTATATTTCAATGAAGCTTTGTCACTTTGAAGACATTAAAAAAAAATATTTCACCATGAGTTTTTTTCAAGTTTTATCTAATTTGGGGGTGATAATCCGCATGTAAGTTAACATTGAAGCCTATGGAAAATATGTATTTTCTATGAATTTGAAAAACTGAATCTGATTTATGAGAAAAACTCATGGTAGAAAGATGCATTTTATGATTTTGTATCAATTTCCGTGAAAAAAATCTGAACTTTACCATAGGAAATTGGAGAAAATCACATTTTTAAGTTTTCAGGGGAGATAACTCATGGCAACAAAATAATCAAGGGCAGGTAATAAAAGAACTTCTGTCACTTGTTTTAATATGTCAATTTGTCCCTAAGATTACAACTGTTTGACACTTCAAAAGCTTATATACATGTGTATTGTTAAGTTATATGAATGGCTTTGATGGAATAGATCGCTATTAGGATGGGAAGACCTTAAGTACGAAATTTAACACAGGGCAATAACTCAAAAAATATGATGTGCAAAGTAACAGTTCTTTGCACTGCACTTTTTCTCCATGAGATCTATCCACCTGTGAAGTTTCAAGTTATTAGCTTTGATACTTTGTGAGTCATGCTCCGAACAAAAAGAAGTGTGACAGTCAGACGGACAGACAAACAACTCCAACAAAAACAATATGTCTCCCCCATATACATATAGGGGGAAATATAATGATATACCTTAATACATGTAGTCTGATACCCTGAATATGATTATGATGTCTTAAACCAATCCCATGCCTAGTTACTGAGACATAAGCATAATGCACATTATACATCCAAAACTTAGCCAAAATATCTAAGTTAGAAAAGGACCATAATTTGTTATTAAATTTTGTAAAGAGTTATCCTCCTTAGTTTTCTGATGCCCCAGAACACACTCATAAACTTTCAAGTCAATAACATAAAAGATTTCTTAGATACCATATAGTGGGTTATTTCTGCGGGTAATTCATTTCTTCTATTTTACAGATGAACACAAATCCATAGAAAAACAAGAGGGCCAAGATGGCCCTAGATCGCTCACCTGAGAATAGTATCATTCATTGCCTATACAAAACAGATTGCTTTAGAATTAAGATGATGAGGTGAAACAATTTTCAGGAATTTTCTGACCCCATCCACAAGATATCATCATGACAAACATTCTGCCAAAGTTTGAGGATGATTGGACCAAAAATGTTGCCCTCAGAGTATAAACAAGATTTTTCTAAGATTTGACCTACTGACCTACATTTCTATCCAGCCCCACCCATTTTCAAACTGGTTCGAGATATCATCATGACAAACAATCTGACCAAGTTTGAGGAAGATTGCATCACAACTGTGGCCTTTAGTGTGTAAACAAGATTTTTCTAAGATTTGACCTATTGACCTACTTTTCGGTCCGGCCCTGCCCATTTTCGAAAGGGTTCAAGATATCATCAAGACAAACATTCTGACCAAGTTTGAGGAAGATTAGATTAAAATTGTAGCCTCTAGTGTGTAAACAAGATTTTTCTAAGATTTGACCTACTGACCTACTTTTTGATCCAACCTGGCCCATTTTCGAAAGGGTTCAAGATATCATCAAGACAAAAATTCTGACCAAGTTTGAGGAAGATTGGATCAAAATTGTGGCCTCTAGTGTGTAAACAAGATTTTTCTAAGATTTGACCTACTGACCTACTTTTTGATCCAACCTGACCCATTTTCGAAAGGGTTCAAGATATCATCAAGACAAAAATTCTGACCAAGTTTGAGGAAGATTGGATCAAAATTGTGGCCTCTAGTGTGTAAACAAGATTTTTCTAAGATTTGACCTACTGACCTACTTTTTGATCCAACCTGACCCATTTTCGAAAGGGTTCAAGATACCATCAAGACAAACATTCTGACCAAGTTTGAGGGAGATTGGATCAAAATTGTGGCCTCTAGTGTGTAAACAAGATTTTTCTAAGATTTGACCTACTGACCTACTTTTTGATCCAACCTGACCCATTTTCGAAAGGGTTCAAGATATCATCAAGACAAACATTCTGACCAAGTTTGAGGAAGATTGGATCAAAATTGTGGCCTCTAGTGTGTAAACAAGATTTTTCTAAGATTCCTTTTTTCCAACCTGACCCATTTTCAAAATTGTGGCCTCTAGTGTGTAAACATCAAATTGTTGACGGACGACGGACGACGGCCAACGGACAATCAAGTATCCCAAAAGCTCACCCTGAGCTATGCTCAGGTTAGCTAAAAATCCGTGAAAATTAACTTACAGTAGATAAATATTCGCAGGATAAATCCCATCAGATCATTAGATACTGATCTACATGAAATACTCTGTGATGTTATTTCTATTGTAAAACAAAACAACCAGTCAATGTAGTTTTAACTAAATTGTTGAATGGTTTTGTAATTTTTAAAAACCTTTACTATCCCCGATGCCGATGAGAGGGTCACAACAGCTCCACTTTTTTTTCAAAAGTGGTGCTAATAATCTACCAGTGGTCTGCATATCAACCTTTAGCCACAGTGGCCATATTCTATGATACATGATACAAGTTATTGATAGCTTCTTCAATCATTCTCACTTATAAAGGAAAATGCATAAAAAGAAAAGAAAAAATGAATAGATTGTCACAGAGAAAATAATATATTACCTTGTTCAAAGACTGGCATCCCTACGACCATTGTGTTGTTATTTCCAATTTGCAAATTGGTACTTCCAGCAATATTTACTGTAAAAAAAGGAGGAAATACAAATGTTTCATGTTTGCATGGAAATTATCAATGACAGATTATCTTACTAATAAGTATTCATATGTCCACTGATTATTAAATATTTACATGTTATCATGGGTAAACACTGTTTGGTGTGTTTGCACAAGGAATGACTGGACACTCCAGTTTGGTTCCTATATGACTTATGCTTGGGGAATATAGGAACAATGTACACTCATCAAGGCATTATTATGTGTTCCTTTTCATGCACTGTTCAAACCATGAACCCAAGTCTTTAATTTGTTAATTTGTCCACTATAGCATACTTTGTAGGTTAACTCAAAATACAGCCTTTAATGGATATATACAGTTAAGACTCGTTATGTCGACATCACGAGTCTCAACATTTAGTATATCTCGACATACTTTGAAAATCCGGACTTTTTTCTCTATTTAAATATACATAAAATCCATTCTGATCACAACCATTTTGTATCTCGACTTTTTTTTTATTTTTTGTGATTATAATTCCTGAAACTATGTGTTTATCTCGACATTTGACGACACACTCACGGACGTGCAAATATTCATTATTGCCATAGCAAGTTTTCAAACTTTCGTAGATTATGTCCCCAACCACCGCAATTAGTGTCAATTACAACATTAAAATGTTACATACTTTATTGTTTGGAATAGATTTACTACAGAATTAAGAATATTTAGGAAGTTCCTAGCTAATCTGGGGGTAAAAAACAAACTTTTACAGTTACAGTAAAAGTTTGTTTGTACCCACAGATAAGATGGGAAAAACCAACATTTGCTGAGTTCCACATCTATTCAACAGATTAATGCTAAATGCAATCATACATGCTCAACTAAATTATATAAAATGTGAACTTTTTCATTCACTGTAATCTTTGGCAGTATTAGTAAAGTATTAAGCGAGTTTAAGTTTAGGTAGGGTCTCTCTATATACAGTATATAGAGAGACCCTGGTAGAGGTTATAACATGAAAGACAATATCTTCATTACGCATAAAGGTCCTTTACAGACAATTGTGTCAAATACATGTTTATATATGATCACATCGTTCCAGGGTATGTAAATTCATGTCAACATACTCATATCTTGACATAAAAATGATGATTTTGTTGATGTTGAGATAACAAGTCTCAACTGTTTTTACATAAAAATCATGGTATAGTTCATAAATATTGACCTGGCACTCATTTAATATTCACATGTTAAAAGTAAACTTGTCTATTATCCTTGGCATTCAGATAAACTATCATAGCATGTCAGCTAACTGGTATGGAGAACTTATCAGTACATCATAATTATTTATTTAATAGACACAGGCATGCCGTATACTACAGTTTCTCAGAAGTCAAAATAGTAGAGCATTGGCATCGTATTTGGATTGTCTTGATTTTCGAGTTCCTGGTTCGAATCCCACAAATCATTTTTTTTATATAAATATATTATCTCTGTCTCTTTAATTTATTGTTGTTGAGACTTTTTCAAATTTATTATTTTAGTATTGAGTTTGCAGTTAAAAGTATGATAGAAAATGAAAAACTATAAGCAATTAACTAGGTGTAAAATATTTATCAAACTTAATAGGACTTTATGTATAATCTTTAAAAATAACTTTAAGCGAAAGAAAAATAACAACCATTTAGACTAAAAGCAAGGGGATTGGATTTTCGTTAGCTTACATCTTACCTCTTGGCCAAAAGCTTATTAAATAAACACTCTTGTTCATACTGTCATAGGTAACAAAACCCCTTTATATCGGTCAGACATTTCAACAACATCATACCATTTTTTTCTGAAGATACATATACTGCCACACAAAAAAGAAAATGAAAGTCAGGTCAATATTTATAAACAATGCCGGTAATAGACTTTACAAGTGAATGTTGATGTAGAGTACAATCAAAGTTGCAAAATTGTGAACGTTTTGCTAAAGCATTTAGAACCATTGTTGTCTATTTAAACCACCAAAAGGCTACTTAAGGTATTGCCCCGCAGGTGAGTTAAACAAGGCCCTGCTCGCTTATCTTACATGAATATTACATGCTAGTCATGCTACTATACATGTTGTGCACCCTTTATAGCAGTAAACATGTTATGCACCCTTTATAACTGTAAACATGTTATGCACCCTTTATAACTGTAAACATGTTATGCACCATTTATAGCAGTAAACATGTTATGCACCCTTTTATTAACTGTAAACATGTTATGCACCCTTTATAACTGTAAACATGTTATGCACCCTTTATAGCAGTAAACATGTTATGCACCCTTTACAACTGTAAACATGTGATGCACCCTTTATAGCAGTAAACATGTTATGCACCCTTTATAACTGTAAACATGTTGTGCACCCTTTATAGCAGTAAACATGTTATGCACCCTTTATAACTGTAAACATGTTGTGCACCCTTTATAACTGTAAACATGCTGTGCACACTTTATAGCTGTAAGCATGCTGTGCACATTAAGCCTTTATAACTCTAAACATGTTGTGCACACTTTATAACTAAACATGTTGTGCACACCTTAAAAACTGTTAGCATGATGTACACACTATATAACTGTAAGTATGATGTGGACACTTTATAACTGTAAGCATGATGTGCACACTTTATAACTGCAAGCATGATGTCAAAATCGTACCGCATAAAAACAGATCATACATGTATCAAATCAGTATATCATTTTTGTTCCTGGAAAAATGATGATATTTGTTGTAAACTACTATCCACATCAGCATAAACAAGTAATGCCTACCTAGGTTGGGACACAAATGATATGGATGTGCACTGTATAAGGCAGTAAGTTCTGTATTTAAGCACTTACTAGAAAGCTTGGGAGGAGGTGGCTTTGGCTCTTTTGGCCCCTTTTTCTTTGACTTCCCTTTACCTACAACACCAAATATTATATTGTTACATTACCACAGATGTATGCAATCCTTTGACTGTGGCACATAGAGTGTTCACAATGTTTTTTCTATGATTTGTTTTAGTTTTCCCACATTGATTATTAGCATTTACTTTTTGTGTAACGCCTAAAACATAACAAGAGAGCTAAGATGGCCCAGAATTGCTCACCTGAGAAACATTGCTTTCATTGCCAATTATTGTATTATGAGTCATACTGAATACATAATCTATGCAGAAGTACAGCAAAATCATCTAAATTCCACACAAAAACTGTACCTGCCATCCAAATTTTGAAGGTCATAGCTGTAATAAGTCTAAATAAAATCAATTGACCCTGGGGTGAGGTCAGTTTTGACACCAGGGCCATGATTTGAACAAACTTGGTAGAGGTTTACCAGGCCATGTTACAAACCAAATATTTAAACTCTAGGCTTTGTGGTTTTTGACAAGAAGATTTTTCTAGTTTTTCATGTCATGTAAAATCAATTGACCCCAAGGGCAGGGCAAATTTTGACCCCAGGGCCATGATTTGAACAAAATTGGTTGAGGTACACTAGTAAAAATCATAACTCCCAGCTTTGTGGTTTCTGAAAAGAATATCATTCGAGGGTTTTCCTACCAGTCCAAATAAAATCAATTTACCCCTGGGGCGAGGCAAATTTTGACTTCAGGGCCATTATTTTAACAAACTTGGTAAAGGTCCATAAGACATTGCTAGACACCAAACATATTAGCTCTAGGCCTTGCTGTTCTGGAGAAGAAGATTTTTAAAGATTTCACTTTAAAAATATATTTTTAGCTCCAGTGACCCAGATATGCAATGGGCCGGAATCATTTAAACAACTTTGGAAGAGCTTCATGCAAGGAACATCACAGGCAATTTCATAAAATTTTGCCCAGTGGTGTAAGAGGAGATCTTGTTTAAAGAAAATTGTTGTCACCAGATGCACACATGCACAAAAGGACGCCAGACAAAAGGCAATCACAATAGCTCACCATGAGCACGTTGTGCTCAGGTGAACTAATAAATATATAGTATATGATGGTTTAAGACATCAAAGTTGCTTCAAAAACAAAGTTGATAGAGCAAGTTTGACTGTATGCATGCTTAAGGATACAAAACTTCAGTGGTTAATCAATTTTAGGAACCAAAGTACATGTACATTTGTTTTTTGTACTTATATGTACAATGTCATGTGCTTCGATGATCTTAAAAGGTAATAGTGCTAAGGTAAGTTAAAATGTACAGTATCCTGCATGCAACACTAGATACTGGACAAAAGATTCCTGGACGAGGTAACACATGTACTGACAAACCTCCCTTTATTTTCACCTCCTTAAAACCCTTTTCCCTCTTCCAATTACTCAAAAACATTCATCCACAAAATATAAATATACCCATATGAACACACATCTAAAAATGTTACCTTTCTCTGCCATGATTTCTTCCAGTTTGTCTGCCAAGTGCCCCTGTGATGAATCATGTAAACATTTTTTTTAAATATTTCGTAGAGTTAAGGTCCATGCATCTGTATTTCTGTGATTTTTGTCTGACTCCGGGGTGCCTGTTGAATTCTGTTCAAAATAAATCACAGTGCGTTTGTAATGTCTGATATCTAATGTTATTCAAACACAATAATTTCTGACATAATAGTAATAAAATAATTTGTAACTTATCTTTGCAGAGAGACCATTGCAATGAATAGTGCCTCAAATTTTAATAACAAAATCCATAATGATTTATAAATACAGTTACTAGAATAAAACAATGGGGGTATAGACAGAAACTAGAGTGAAAACAATGAGAGTTCTGGCAATTCCTTTATAAATTAAGGGCCAAATAAAAAAATTGTTGTCATTATCATGCATTTAAGTTACATCAGGGTTCATTCTAGAAATGAAATCAGTGGGGTCTAAGGGCCCACTGTTGGCAAAAAAGTGAGGACATTGCCAAAAAAAAACCACAGGGGTCAATACAAAATATATCTTAACAAACAGAAAGTTACTTATCAATGCCTCTTAAATGTAATTCCTTATTGCTAATGTCTTTGAAACATCCATTAACTATGAAGAAAACTAAAACTTTGGAACTTTTTTAAATTTTTGAACTTTTTAAGTCTTTTGAACAACATTATGTTTTTGGTTATGACAAACAGTCGCTATCATTAGTCATTAAAAGCCGCCTGTGCTTCTTCTCTTTCTAGTATTTAAGGGCACTTTTGAAGTCAAATTTATATACGGCTGCAGAAAATTCGGGTTTCATTTATTCAGCTTTCAGTTCACCCACATGATCTCTACTTTCTGCATATCTGGTAAGCATACTTGAACGAAAGTGCATTGATCTTTCTTAGGGAATTTGTTTATTTATTCAGTTTTTATTTTGCATATGTCACAATACAGTTTACTTTTATCATTATCGTATCTGAACCAAGAAAACTTTTCAAGCTAAATGTTTTGAAAAAGCCTAAACTGACTTTCTTGTGATGAACTAACAGTAACTGTATCTGACGTATCCATTCAACTATCGGCTGGGGGCCTCTTTTATCATCCTTTTCGACTGATTTATTATTATTTTCATCACTACTTGTCTTTTGTTGCTTCAACCATAGTCGAAAAGCATCTTTCGCTTTCGTTTTTCGATAAAAAAACAAGTCAGCAAGCAATAAGTAGCAAGCAATAGTAGCGGTTGCCGTATGCGGACAAACAATGAAAACACACACAATATTTAACGCATAAAATAAAAAGTGTATAAAAGTATTTTTTTTACTTATATCTATTTAGAGGATTCTCGAAAGAAAGGACTAATATTATAATTTCAATTAAATGAAGATGTTTAGGTTAAATAAACAAGGCTTTTAATTTCAGCTTTTAATTTTAAATACAAAAATTAGCCGTTCGTAGCGATATAGATGACTATAGATGGAAACCTTATCAATGTGACCCCATAAGACTAGGTATAGGCATGTAGCAGGATGTAATAGCTACAAAATAAGACCAAGTATGGGTCTCTATCATATCCAAGTCAGGAATTATATCAAATTGTTGTATATGTATATGGTCGTAAATGCAAAAAATAACCCCGCATAGCCATATAGATGATAATAGATGGAAACCCAATCAATGTGACCCCATATGACTAGGTATAGGCATGTAGCAGGATGTAATAGCTACAAAATAAGACCAAGTATGGGTTTCTATCATATCCAGGTCAGAAGTTATATCAAATTGTTATATGTGTATATAGTCGTAAATGCAAAAATTAGCCGTTCGTAGCCATATAGATGACTATAGATGGAAACCCAATCAATGTGACCCCATAAGACTAGGTACATGTATAGGCATGTAGCATGATAGAAAAGCTACAAAATAAGACCAAGTTACATCCTGCTACATGCCTATACCTAGTCTTATGGGGTCACATTGATTGGGTTTCCAAATTTTTCGGGAGAAAAAAATCTTTACATTTTGGAAAAAACAAATATTCAAAAACAAATTTGGGTTAGATTATATTTTTCGCTACAGTTTTTTTTTATTTTTTGCATGATTTTAAAGAAATATTCAGAAGGGAAGACCTAAAGAATAAAGAAGTGGGAAAGCCCTGTATTATATTGTAAATATTATTTTGTACATATCTAAATTGTGAGAAAAAAAATCTTAAAGTGTATATTTAATATATATATAATTATTATAATTTAGCCTTATATATAAGTCAGATCAGTCCCTTTATATTATACAGAATATCTCCTGGTCTGATAGATTAAATTATAATGTGTTTTTATCTGTCTGATGTATGTTGTTGTTTTACTTTCCAAAAGTTATTAATATGGTGTTTAAATCAACCATACAATTACAATGTAATTAATTACTCTGCGGTACCTACCTGTATGTTGATCAACATTAAACAGTACTGTACAGTGTGTACAGTCTACAATCTTCCTTTAATATAACGGAAAAAATATTTCCTGATGTAATCAATGTAGTTATCATATTTAATATACTGTTTAAAATATAAAAGATTTGAATTTTGCCGTTTTGATTAACCGGTAGTGTTCGTTGATATCAAATATAATCTTTTCTTTCACTATTGCTTGATAGTTTATGTTGATAATTGCCTGTTGTCTGGTAAATTCCCGAAAATAGGATAGGGAATTATCGATTTCGTCAGGCGGGATAACTCTGAAACTTATTGCTTGCTGAGCTTATTGTTCGCAACTATTGCTTGCTAGGTTGTGTTCAGTTCGTTTTTCTGCCATCTTTGCAAATTACCAATTGGAAAAAAAGCCGATTTTGATTGGTCGTAATATGCTAACATGAAGAAAATATCGCTACCACAACCAATCAGAAATGCTGTAATAAAAGCGGCTATAATTTTGATTGTGCACTTGATTATGCATTATTATATAATCAGAATAATGTTCCGGTTGTTGCCGCTTTTCTTCTCAGCAGACAGAGCGCCTGATCGGCGCATTACCGGCATTTTCTTTGCGCTAACCAATATTTCTATGTGCCAAATACGCAAAGGCCCGTTTTAGAATGAATCCTGTTACATTCATTGAAACTGGTCTCAAAATTAAGTATGCAATGAATAATATTGTTTGTGAATTTCCAGAAATAAAAGTGTGCTTTTATATTATGCAAAATTTACTTAAAAGAAATAGTTTAAAATCAACAGGAACTATCACTGAAGACGATGAATACTCCAAGACACTGCTTTGTCACAGTTACTGTGACCATATCAATTTATCAGAGACAGTTTTGAAGTTGAAAGAGGAAAATATAAACATGCACACACAAAAAAAGCTCTGATTCACTAATATATGTATTGCAGACAAAAAATATTCAATAAATATAACAAAGGGCAATTACTCAATCAAAATTAGGCTGATCAATTTTGCAACAAGTGTTGTACTTATAACTGCTTTGGAGACAATCAAAACTTAACCAGTAGTAGATGAGCAAACAAGATATATTCAAGAAAGTTTATGAGGGATTATAGTAAATATATCGTTGATTTTTTGTGGATCCATTATCAATACAGATTGAAAAGAAAAAAAATGACAAGAGGGCCATGATGGCCCTGGATCACTCACCTGAGAACCAGGGATTAGTGGGTGGAAAAGAAACAGCAACTATCTTATGATATTGTAGAAAATGGGATCTGCCCTCTGCCAGCCATAAATCGAATGAGTACTTTAGGAAAAGAAGAATTTTCAAATGTGTACTATATACATTTAAGGAAAATAGCTTAGCCCCCGGGTGGCCATATCTTTCAACGGATCAAAAAATTTAAAACAATCTGGAAATGCCTGAGGAACCCCTTTCCAAATGACTTTGAAATCCAGTAGTACTTTTGGCCAAAAGATTTTTGAAGTTTTTTTCTAATAAATAAGAAAACCGGCTCCACCCCTGGCGGCTTTTTTCAACAATCAAAAAAATTTTAAACAATCTTGGGAGGTGACCTAAAACATATTGCCAAATAACTTTGAAACCCAAACCTTTACTTTTAGAGGAGAAATATTTGAAGTTTTTACTATAAACATATAAAAAAAACCCTGCCCCCTGCCACCATGTTTTTTTCAACAAAAAAATAATTTTAACAATTTTGGGTAAGGGGGACCCAAAATATCTGTTCCAAATAACTTCTAAATTTCTTGCCATAGTTTTGGAGGAGATTTTCAAAATTTTCACTGTTTTTCTTTCTGTTCCATGGCAACCAATTTCAAAGGGAATCAAATTCTTGAACAGCTTAAAAGGGGCTTCACCCAATGAACATTCCTGTGAAGTTTCTTAAAAATTGGCCCATGGTTTTAGGAAAAAGGGTTTTTTAAAAGTTAAATGTTGATGAAGGACGCCGGACACTCACTTTGCTCAGGACTAATAATTGTTTTCGTGCTGCAACGCAGCCACAAAACCTACTGTTTTCTTGTTTTTTTTTCCCTTTTTTTAGGTTTTCGCATCGCTTCAAAACCTATTGTTCTTCTTCGTTTTATTTATTTTTTTTTTTTATTATTATTTTTCCTCTCTTTTTTGAAGGGCAATAACAAATAGAAACAGTCACAGTTCTGATTTTTTACCATTTTGTCCTAGGATCATTTTGATCCTAACAGAAAAATTTTCATTTTTGTCTTAATTTGCCGCTAGGGGGTTTTGTAAAAGTACTAGGCTAATAATTCTGTTATTTGAATCCATTGAAATGCTTTTTTTTGCATTGCTTCCTTGCATTACTTAATAAAATAGATAGTTTTCAAAAGTTTCTATATAAACTTTCGGCTACAAGGAATGTTCGAATCTCGAAAAAACTTGAAATGGGGGTGGGTCGCAAAAATTTATCCACTCTTTCGGAATGAGATAGGAAATTTGTTTGTTGCATATGATTTGCAAGACAAACCACAAAATATATATGTGGCATTTTTGAGAATGCTGGTTTGTCCACATATGCGCAAACTTTACCAATATTTTCGAAAAGTCAACATTTTCAAAGAGACTTTTAATGTTTTTGCAGCTCCGACTTTATTTTTATTCAATCTTCATCATTTTTTCACTTTAAATGCAGTTTTATAAAACAAACAAAATCACGGAAAAAAAATCACCTAATACAAGGTCAATCATAAATACCAATTTTATTATTTAATCGCATAAAATACCTCAAAATCTAAAAATATTTTATAAATGTATAGAACAAAAGTTTAGTCTTGAAGAGACTTTTCATTGGTGTTTAGATTTTAAGATCGACTTCATTTGATCAAATGACCACAGTCCAAAGTTATCCTCTTTCAAACAATTTGTATACCATACTTTCCCTTTTTCGCTGCCCCCTGACTTTATTTTTTTCAATTTTCACAATTTCACTTTTTATGCATTTTTATAAAACAAATAAATTCATAGAAAAAAATCAAGCAAATAGCAAGGTCAAGGTCATATACCAATTATTATTTTTTTATCGGCATAAAATAGCTCCAATCTAAAAAATTTTATAGAAAGTATATAAAAAAAATTTTAGTTCTTTAAGAGCTCTTTCCAGTATGTTTATTTTGAAGATCGATTGATTGTCATATTACGCAGTCCAAATTTTAAACCTCTTTGGAAAAAATTTAAATCAGTTTTATCTCAAATTGGATATATAAGAAATAGAATTTCGACAGTGCGACTTGCGTTTTTATTGAACTAATTTGCGCATTCATACCTAATGGAAAAATTGTAATCAATTTGTTTCTCATTTTGCCGCTAGGGCCTAGCTTGAAACACTCTTCTACTTATAACCAAAAAGTTAAAGCCTGATCCAAAGCGGTTTAAATTTCATTATGTTTTTTTGTTGATACCTAATAAAATATGATATTTCTAGGTATGATGGCGGAAACTTTTTGAGCTACAACGAATGAAATTCGAACATCGCAAAAAACGGCAGATGAGGGGAGGTACAAAAACCATCCTTTTTGTTAACATCAATAAAAATTCTTTTGCTGCAAATATTTGCAAGACAATACCACAAAATAATGGGGTAAACGAATTATAAAAGCAGTTTGTCCTCTAGAAACGTCAACTTCACAATTTTAAAAAATTAAAATTTCGAAAAGTGTTTTTTGGGGCGCTCCTGACTTTTTTTATTCATTCTTCTGAATTTTCACAAGTTATGTTTTTTGTTATGTTTAAAGGGCCCACAATTAAAAATTAAAAGGGAAAATTTCAAAGGTCAAGGCATATTAACAAATTGTGTTTTTATTCGGGTCCGAAACTCCAAAACAAAAAATATTTATTGAAGATATAAACAAAAGTTTAGTTCTTGAATCCCTTCCAGTATGTTAGGTTTGAAGATCGGACTTGATTTGGTCTATTCGGGATCCAAAGTTTGATCCTTTTTTGGAAAATTGTAAATCAGTTTTTTATGCTTCAAATTGTGAATATAAGGAATAGAATTTCGACTATGCGACTTTACTTCATTGAACCATTTGCTGCATTTCTAGTACCAATTTAAAATTTTTACCAATTTTTTTCTCATTTTGCGCTAGGGCGCTTGGCTTGAAATCCCCCTTTATTACTAAAAGATTAAAGTCTGTTTTTATGCATTTTTTTTGCATTCTGTTCCTTGGGACATCAATTTAAACAACACTAAAATATTTATGCATATTTCATAAAATGATGAATTCAATGCAACTTAGTTCGTTATAATTTAAGTGGCATATCGCATTGTTGCTGCTTTTATACTGTTTTGTTGTCGTTTGCAATTGTTGTTTATCGAGTACAATTGCGTTTTTCATCCTCTAAAGCAACACACCATATAATTTTCATACCCAAGTCTGTAAAAAAAGTTTCAAGTTTGCACTACATTACAGACAAATACTTAAAGTATTCTTCTTGTAAAAATCTGCTTAACATTGCGACAAAATTTTGAAAAATCCTTTTTCAACAGTATTCAAAAAGCCATTGAACAAGAAAAATTTTTTTCGAAACAGTGACCGGAACTGAATGGAATTGCTTGCGAAAACCGATGATATCGCTTTAGCGATTCTAGTTTTCCATTTTTATTATTCTTTGCACTTTTTTTTGTGGCCGCTGTTGCACATATTAAATGCTACAAATATGAAAATTTCCCGCTACTCACATGTATCTAATTGTGCACCACAATTTGTTTTTCCTTTTTTAGTACAAGTTTGCCGCTAGTGGCGTTTAGCATCAAAACAATAATTGCCGATAACTTGTCATTTGATATTTATTTGTAGCATTTTTTTTGCATTCTGTTCTCTTTCAACTGCCCGTTAAAATATATGTGGCAATATCAATACTTTGAAACTTTTGAGCTAAAGAGTTGAATTTTAATCTTTGAAAAATCTGGCAAATTAGGGTGTTCCCCAAAAAACGTCCCATTTTTGGGTTAAGTTAGATACGCTCATTCTTTTTTTAAATTGTTCCGAAGATTTTTTGCGCACAAAATATATGGGTGGCGATTTCAAAAATGCTAAAAGGCTTCAATAAGCTCAAAGTGCACTAAAAATAGGAAAACAAATTTTTCGAAATAGCATTTTTTTAGTTTTTGGGGAATTTGTCATTTTTTTGAAGCAATTTTTAGAAATTTTTACAGATGTATTTTTGTTGTTTCAAGGGGCTTCACAGTTTCAAATTTTTCAAAAAATAAAAGGGTCAAGGCATATTGTGATTATTGGTTTTTTTCTTTGACCTTAAATACTCAAAATCAAAAATATTTATCGAAAGAATAGGGGGTAAAATCAAAAGCCTCTAAAAGTACTTTTTGAAGAATTTTAGTTTTTTCAGATCATTGATTTGGTTTTTGGTGCATATGAAGTTTGTCAACTTTGAATTGATTTAAAAGCCTTTAAATTTAAATTTGATAATTTTGTCATCATTGGGAAAAAAGAATGTCTTACCCTTCAACAAAAAAAAATTTGAAAATCTGTCAAGAATTGATAAATTTTTATAGAAATTTTCAATACAACCCAAATAAAAACAGAGAAAATTTAAAAATTTTACCTATGTTCTATAATTAGATCAGCCGCAGCTGGCTTGCACAGGTCAATGACAGTTATGTGTAACTATGAAGCAATGTGTCAACCGGTCTAATGACCGTGTAAAAGCGCTCAAAAAAATCATGGAAGAAGAGAAAAGGGAAGAAGAAAATTGTGTCTTATTCACATGTATTATTATTCCTCCCACACACTCACTATTGAATTGGATAGCAAAACAACCTAATAACATGTACAAACCCCACCTTTAAACAAGTTTTTAGCTTACCAAAAGTTCCCCTTTTAGTGCATTACTGAACTTTGAGCTAGAGTGAAACTATATATTTTAACCAAAGCTTTTTACGTTACCAAAATTTTGATAACAAATAAATTGTAAACATTTTTACACTGAAAACTATTGTTCTTATAATAATAACAGTCCCAACTTCTTACCTATTTTTAACTGTTTAGTATAAAAAGTGGGACACTTGGAAACATTTTTTTACCAAAAGTGATGACAACATAATCAAATCGTCAATTGCCACACTTAATCATATTCTCTGCCAATATTGGAGCTTAAAGGCATCCAAAACCCTTATATAAGTGCCCCCACCCCCCATTTATTCAATTCAATCAATATTTATTTCCAAATTTACATATAAAAACATTGGACAAAGCATATTTACAAAATATATTTGGTTTATGGCGTTGTTTTTCATTAATTTGGATTGATATAAATTATATACATCAAGCAAAAAATTCACCCACCCCCCGTTGTGTGGGCATCTTTTTTGATTAGGCAGGCTCCACATCGTCACAGTATTGTTCAAGAGTGCATATTTCTACAAAGGGTTTATGATCATTCACATTTGTAAAAAAGTTTGAACATACCAAAACCAGAAATGATCCTAAAAGTTCCATTATCTTTTTTTTTTCGACAAATAAAATCTTCCTTTTCTTTCTTTTTTTCTCTGTTGATTTATTTTTTCTACTTTATTTTTCTTTCTTTCTTCATTTTTTCATTTATTTTTTCTTTCTTTCTTATTTTATTTAAGTTGTAAAAATTTTCTAAAAAGGGGGCATTAATTTTTTAAATAATTAGTATCATCATTACTTTCATTCTCTCATTTTCCCCCAACACAGTTTAAAGTCGGAAATCCAACACAAATTTTTACGTTTTTTCAATAAAGAAATTCCTGTTGAATAAAATGTAACAAAATGTCTCTAGAAAAAAGCAAATAAAAAACAAAAAGACTTGCATTGTCAGAATTATGTCCTTTACTCATTTAATTACTCAAAAGCGTATCTCTATATTTTCAATATCAAAACTTTAATCTGAAATAAATGCCGTATATCCTATAATCATGCAGTTCAAAATTGACTCCAATAATAAATTAATAAAAATTATGTAAGGGATCATAAAAAAACAACCCACATATTATCACATCATTCTTTATTTTTGGGGCCTCCGTGCCGAGAGGGTTAAGTCCTGACTTTAAAAACTCACTCCTGCCCCTCACCCGCTGGGTTTGAACCCCCCAGGTCATTCGGATTTTCATTGAGGAACCCTTTCCAGCGCTTCGTAGGTCGGTTTCTACCCGATGTCTCCTGCATTCTGTCCTTCCCCCCACCTGTAATTACTGACTCGCTATAGACTGAAATACTGTCGAAGCGACGGAAAACCCAAAAAATATCAAGTAAATATATGTTTATTGTTTTTGTTAAAACTACCTATATCTCCTTCCATTGTAGCAAAATTTATTATCTCAACCCATCAAGGTTTTAACGAACTATAGGTACTATATTGGCTAAAGACCCCCCTGCAGTATGACCGCAATAGCAGGTCTGATCACAGCAATGGGGCCTGGCTCAGTGGGACTCACATTCCTTTCGAGATGCCTTTAAGTTTTGGTCACATATAAAGCGTTTGCATTTTTTTTTTTTCCCGGTATTTTAACTTGGCTGATCAGGTTGAAACTGTTACACACAAAACCGTTGCATTTGCAGTATCAAATCTATTTTGACTTATTATTGCATGTCTATAAATAACAAAACAATTAAACAAGAGGGCCATGATGGCCCTGAATCGCTCACCTGAGTACCATGCTTCAACTGATTCAATTTTTAAACAGACAAGATCTGATTACTTAACAAAACATTTACCCGACAATACAAAAACACCAATATCAACAAGGGCCATAGGTTTCAGAGAAGACTTGGGCGAGGTCATTTATCACCGTAGGGCCAAATTTAAAAATCTTTGTAAGAACCATTAATGCACACATCCCCAAAAATCTTAGCTCAGGCCTTTTGATTCATAGAAGAAATTTTTTAAATTTTCCTATTAACTCTATGTAAAACAAGTGACCCCTGTGGGGTCATTTATCACCATGGGGCCATGATTTTACAATCTTGGTATGGCCTTAAGATGAGCTACATACAAAATCTAAGCCTAGGCCTTATGGATTCATAAAGAAGATTTTTTAAATTTTCCTATATAACTCTGTGTAAAACAATGACCCCTGTGGGGGGTCATTTTACACCAAGGGCTAGATTTTTACAATCTTGAAGGCCCATAAATGATGCTTCATACCAAATACTAACCCAGGCCTTATCATTCAGGAAAAGATTTTTTAAGATTTTCCATTAACTCTGTGTAAAACAATGACCCCTGGTGCGGGTCATTTATCACCTAAACTATATTTTACAATCTTGGTGGGGCCCATAAGATGATGCACATACCAAATATCTAACCTAGCCTTATGAATTCAAGAAAAATTTTTAAGATTTTCCTATATAACTCTATGTAAAACAAGTGCCCCTGGTGCGGGGTCATTTATCACCATGGCTAAGATTTTACAATCTTGTAGTGGCCCATAAAGATCTTCATACCAAATATCTAAGCTCTACCTTATGCATTCATGGAAAAGATTTTTTAAGATTTTCCATATAACTCTATGTAAAACAAGGACCCCTGTGCGGGTCATTTATACCAAGGGCTATGATTTGTACAATCTTGTAGGGGCCCATAAGAGATCTACATACCAAATATCTAAGCTCTAGGCCTTATGGATTCATAAAAAGATTTTTAAGATTTTTCTATATAACTCTATGTAAAACAAGACCCCTGGTGCGGGGTCATTTATCCCAAGCTAGATTTGTACAACTTGGTATGGCCCATAAAAAGAGCACATACCAAAAATCAAAAGGCTAGGCCTGTTTCGAGAAGAAGATTTTTTCAATTTTCCTATATTAGCCTATTGAAATCAATGACCCCTGGGGGGCCAATTTTTGACCCCAGGGTCATAATTTGTACAATCCGGTAGACAGTCATAAATCATGCACATACCAACAAGAGGGCCTATCCCTGGATCGCTCACCTGAATACCATTGCTACAACTGATTACAAGGTTTTTAAACAGACAAAAATTCTATATAACCAATCTTAAACCCTTTTAGCCCTGACAATACTACACACCAAATATATAAGCATTGATCCTTTATGGTTTCAGAGGAGAAACTTTCGGATCATTTACCCAAAGGGCCACCATTTTGAAATCTTATAATGAAACCTTAGATGATCTACATTCAAATATCTAAGCTCTAGGCCTAATGATTCATAGAAAATTTTTAAAAAATTTTTCCTATAAACTCTAGTTAAACAAATACCCCTGTGCGGGGCATTTATCACCATGGCATATTTGTACAATCGGAATAAACCATAAATGATGCTTCTACCAATATCTAATCTCTAGCCTTATTATTCATAGAAGAAATTTTAAAGATTTTCCATATAACTCATGTAAAACAATACCCGGGTGCGGGTCTTTACAACCATAGGTCATATTTTACAATCTTGGGAATGAACCAAAGAGAGCTTCATACCAAATATCTAATCTCTAGGCCTTAGATTCTAAAGAAGATTTTTTAAACATTTTCCTATAAACCTATGTAAAACAATACCCCTGGTGCAGGGCATTTATCACCGTAGGCTATGATTTGTACAATCTTGGTAAAGAACCATAAAATGCACAATACCAAATATCTAATCTCTAGCCTTATGGATTCTAAAGAAATTTTTAAAATTTTTCCCAAATTTAAATCTAGTAAAACAAGGACCCCTATGCGGGGGCATTTATCACCTTTGGCTAGATTTGAACAACTTGGTAATGAACCATTTGATGATGCACATATGAAATATCTAAGCCTAGGGCCCTTATGGATTCATAGAAAAATTTTTAAAGTTTTTCCTATATAAATCATGTTAAACAAGTGACCCCTGGGGCGGGGGCATTTTTCACCATAGGGCTATGATTGAACAATCGGTAATAACCATAAGATGACTACAATACCAAATATCTAACTCTAGGCCAATGATTCATAAAAAGATTTTTAAAATTTTCCTAATAACCTATGTAAAACAATACCCAGTGCGGGGGCATTTATCACCAAGGGCATGATTTGTACAATCTTGGTAAGAACCATAAAGTAG
Source organism: Solen grandis (assembly GCA_021229015.1). NCBI lineage: Eukaryota > Metazoa > Mollusca > Bivalvia > Adapedonta > Solenidae > Solen > Solen grandis. The sequence goes on along the minus strand of CM037788.1, from coordinate 58,031,878 downwards.
CTTCTTTCCAAATTCTAATCTCAGCCTTATGGATTCATAGAAGAAATTTTTAAAAAATTTTCCTATAAACTCTATGTAAAACAAGTGACCCCTTGGCATTTACACCATAGGCTATGATTTGTACAATCTTGTAAGAACCATAAGATATCACATCCAAATAATCTAACTCTACCTAATGGATTCATAGAAAAATTTTTAAAGATTTTCCTATATAACCCTATGTAAAACAAGTCCCCGGGTGCGGGGCATTTATCATCGAGGCTATGATTTTGTACAATCTTGGTAATGGCCCATAAATGAGCTACATACCAAATATCTCTCTAGCCTTGCATTTTGCAGAAAAGTTTTTAAAGTTTGCATTTTTTAAAATCATTTTTACCCGTGACCTACTTTTTA